>JASANE010020130.1:0-40083 GCA_030248225.1 Trileptium ribeirensis | reverse complement strand
TGCTCAAAGGTCAATTTAACTGAAACTGCCAACTTCTCCAAGATGCCAAAATTTATCTGGGAGTACTGGTTCTCAACCGACGGAGCTTTCTAGGGGACATAAACTTTGAATTAATTGTCTCAGAACACCCCCCCCCCCCCCCGACTCGAACTGAGATGCTGATTTTGCAAGAGAAAAAGTAATTATGAAAAAAATTTGCGAATTTTCACTTTCTAATATAATATTAGTATATGCAAATTTTATGATTTTGACGATTGCAAACAAAAAAACTCCAAGAGGCGCTGAACCGGAAGGGAGCCCAAAATTTTGCCAGGGGGGCGCAAACTAAAGCGGACACTGTTTGAACCACAGAAACTGAAAAATATTAGACCCCACAATTTGGAGAGTAACCCAACTAATATTCTGGAAATAAATAGTCCAAATATAGACTGGGTACTTGAAAAAAGAGTTAAACAAACGTTTAACAATTATTTACAAAAAGAAAACTTTTCAAATTTTGTATCCAATCATAAGCAATATTTTTATACCAGAATTTTTGTGTACAATTAAATTGAACAAATATGTGAGGATTGCTATTTTTCATAGCCGTGGTTCTGCGTTTATATTCGAATGAACCAAAAGCCTATTGATAAGATATGCGACCAAGTGTATTGACTGAAAACCTAAGATCTACTCTAATTGATACATCAAATAGACAACAAGAATAAATCTTCTTTATACGATAATTACATGTTGTATTGGTTAAATATTTAACGTGATGTCCTTTACGCTAGAATTAAAAAAGACCACTACTTTTGCTACTTGATACCCCTGGCGCGAATGCCGGATTTAGATGAATAAAGGCGTCGTTTGTCAACTTTCCCGCGCTTCTGTTGAGGGACTATTGGCACCACCACGGGACATATTACTGCTGGACAACATTTGACAACGCGGTAACCCAGGCCGGTTACCAAAACCGGAATTGCAGCGCGGATACGGTGCCGCATTCCCCGTAGTGCCTGCTGCGACCACACGTTGGCCGAGCCGACCGCGCCGGATGATTGAGATTGGCGGCTGTCGTGCTTTCGATGCGAGAGGTTTTGGCTTCGAGCAACAAACAGGAACTAGACCGATTAGGTCCTCGATTTGGGCATTTGATTGTTTTACTGTGTATTCGCTATCTTCAAAACACGACTTTTCGCAACATTAATGTAGTACCAATAGCATCTGTTTCGGAAGGCAGAGTTTCGTCTCCCCATTTTCCTCCGAATATATTTACGCTTTAGGAGGCGCAGTGCCAGATTTATAAAAGTATAAGTCACGACGTTCCATAATATTGGAGGAACTATCGCTACATTCATTCTAATAAGGCACAGCGGAGGGGTTACACAATATCGAAGAGTTTGAACTTATAACAGCTGCGTCCCACCACTAGGCACCTCCTCGTTACGAGTAACCCCTAGTCCGGTCATTCGTGTCCGGCGTTTCCCTTTCCACAGCCCGCAGGACCCATAGCTAAAGTCGCTCACGAACAATAATCGTGGTTTCGGTTTGAACTGTCTTAATTAGGAGTTCCAATGTTTCGGGAGACCCGTCGTACTGAAAAGTTAGCTGCGGACTGATTGCCAATCGCAGAGTAGGTGGCAAAATGACGGCGGGTCGAAGCCTTCCGCCGCACCCCGGGGGTCCCGTCTGGCCGAAATCAATGCGATGAAACTCCCATCCCGCTGGCTCCTGATTCCACAGTACGCACATTTCGCGGAGTTATCAAAGCCAGTCCCACTACGCAGCAGCAGTTAGCGATATCAGTATCGTCGTAACGCTATTAGAAACAAGTATTAGTTGTCGTAGACATTTGAAAACCGTCTGGTCCCACCCCTAATCCGAGCTGTGGGTGGGTACAATTCGACCCGTCCCGCAACGGACGGGTCTGTCTCCGTCGTTGTCGACAAAGTGCAATAAGTTAATCGTGATGGCGAGCGCACCGATAAACCAACATCATCCGGCGGGGCATTGATCAACTCCAGCAACGTATTGCACTTCACAGTTTGGGTCGTTCATTATCGTATTCAACACAGCTCTCCGAAACCGAGCGCGCGTTCGACCTTCCAACTGTCTGTATTTGCGCACGATGAGTAGCCGTGCTCGGTGTGCACAACGTTTTAAAGCATCCCGGTCGACTCCTGTCGAATGCGTCATTTCGAATCTTACGGATACTGGACGCCTTCGCGTGGCGACGTCTCGTTGCAGCGCTTGTTTCCAGGTTTCTGACAACGTGACGCCGTCTTTCACAACAATCTACACTCGGCAACCTGCTTGTCGCGGTCCGGCGGCGGCCTGTTGCATTTCGCGATGTTCTGCCATCGGATCTGCCCCATCTCGTTTCGACGATTCTTACAAACATTGACCCGGCGGCCATTTTTGTATTCAGGCGGTGGTGGCGGAGGGCTGCTGTCTGCCTGCCGTCGGCCACACTCTGTGCGAAGACTATGTCGTCGCGCTTCATACTGGGGAAACGGCAAACGGCATGGCTGGTAATGTTATGATTTCGTTATTTCCTGTTGTAAATAGTAATGTGTCGTCGTTCGGCTCGTTGTGGCATTTGCCGTCGCACGGGACGGGCTGGGCAGGTGCGATTGCAGCCGCACCACGACGCCGCATCGACGGCGGAGGAACTCGCGGTTGACAGATGTGCTTGCTGACTGAGGTCGCTTTTTGTCGCAGGGATCGGCATGGCGGCGGCGTATCAACCTTCGAGGGCGCGTTCCACTAAGGAGCAGCAGGCAATTCGCCATCGGGCGTTCTCACAACACGGTGGTGCGGAAACTGTCGTCAGATCCGGCAACTGTACATGAGTACATGCATATAAGATTTTTGCCCGCCGCACCTGTACTGTTGTTACGGACCGGATATGGCGCATGAATAATACCAATAGACTGAAATTTGACGACACGGGCACACGCAATAAGCTTCCCCCGACAACACATCAGTACTGTACACCACGATGCAATTGCCGCGACGAGGTGCAGGTTGTAGTTGTTGTTGACTAAATGTTATTCTCTGTCGCGGTAACATGTCTTTCATGATGAGGTCCTGCTACTGGGGTGGGGAGTTTGTTTTCGCGTGAACAGCGACAGCCTACATTAGGACTGATGTTAGTACGGTGTCGTCGAAGAACACTCTTGTCACAGAAGCGACACTCACAACTGTGGCACACATCTACACTATCCGTATTTCCGCCTGTGACCATTCCCTGCTATGAGTGCTGCTGCTGTAGTTGCGGAAGACTAGGCCGATTTCACAAATCTGTGCTTGGTGTTGTTGAGATGGAATTTCAACCACAGCTGCACCCCGAACCCAAGCAAATTGTACGGACGCGCACGACACGGATGGATGCTCATGATGTGCACGTTGTGCTGGCCATCCGGCCTACTCGGGCGGTGGCAGCGAAGGGATTAGGCGGAGGGAGTGCTGGGAGGCAGGGCTACAGCTGCTGCAATGTCAGATCCGTTGGCCGGAGTCGCAGTCTTCGTTGGTGCAGAAGATATGGCGGCAATCCGCGTTGGTGGCTTCGCGGCGCACTGGTGACTCCGCGTTATAGCTAGCATGTGAAGAGTAACTAAAACCACGATTTGCAGTGGCGACACTATTGGCACTAGAAGAGGGCGGCGTCGTGGATGGCAACGACACCAATCATGGTTCCTGGCACACTCGCAGTCGTGGAAAAGCGTGTGTTGATGTTGTATCCTGTGCTCTGAATATACATGCTTGCAATGCTTCCAGTATGGTGTTGATGCTGACTAGCTGGAGCACAAGACGACGGCAAATGAATTTGAGTAGCTGGGAGCAGATGCGGTAATTGCAACTGCAACCACACCTTGACTATTCGAGGGCTAAACTTTTACCGTGGTTGTCGTCCTCGGCGACGCGAAGCTACGGGGCGACGCGCCAAGCAGTTGCGGCGGCTGAGCTGTAGTCGCTGCTGAAGCGGTTGTAGTTTGTATACGTACCGTTGGATCAGCGTACACCGGCACGAAAATTGATGAGCCACGCAGCGCGTTCGGCGCCACTGTGCCTGCGGTTGAGCCGACGTCGGCTGCTGCCTAGACGGGCAAGTTGCAGCCATTTGCTGTTGTTGATGAAGTACGGTAATTCTGAGTTCGGCTATGATGCGCCGGGCTACCGCGCCTTGGGCGACACGGCAGAATGCGCTCCCGCCCCTTGGGCGCAGCGCGCCGCGCCTCAAACCATCGCACCACCGCGCCCGCCGCCACACCGCTCGCGCCAGGGCAGAGCTACAGTGCGCCACAGCACGCCACCCAAAACACGTGTCTGAAATACTGTTAGGCCACCGCACACACCACGTAGCGCGCTACAGTAGCTACAGTACGGTAGTCGGCCAGTACCATCACTCACGCCACGCTCCGGCGTTCACAAAGAGTCAGAGACCAACGCTGGCAGGGCAGACACAACAGAGGTCACGGCTGCACAAGCTGCAAGCGGCGGACGCCTCCACTGGTGTTCTTGTCGCAAAAATAGTTGTTGTAGTTGTTGCTGTGTTTGGAACAGCTCAGCGGTGGGGGGTCAGCCCCAACATGGCGCCAGGTGCACACGCCGCCGCTGAGCACACACAAACATTTAATCGTAGCTTCAAATTTGGTTTCTGCAGCTATTTCTGACGTGGTCAGTGTAGAATGGCGGCTGTAAGCCTAGCAGCAGCTGTCGTCGCTGAGCTTAAACATAGTTGGCGTATCAGACATGTTGTAACTCCTACAACAGTTGTTGGAGTTTCCACAAGAGGTTGTCGTCGATCCATTGACGATGGACTATGGTCGTTGTACCGGGAGTACGTTTTGATCGTTGCCTTTTACTACTTCAGCTATTTTCCGATCGAGAAAGTAGATATACGGCGGTACGAGTCATCACGGTGGCTGAGACTTTCTGATTATTTGGCTTGGCATCAATAATAGTGGGCGATGACGACGAATAAGCAGCGACAGCATTTTCTGCCGCTAGTTGTCCGTAATTCAATGTAGCTGATCACAACTGCTGCTACTGCGAACAGTTATTACAGTTCCTTTATTATCACAGTCGTGTTCTGAATAATTAATTTCTGTGCTATTAGTCGTAGTAATTGTTGTTGTTGTGTTACTATTACTAACATCGACATGGTTTAATCAAACTTTACCGAAAGCGTCCCCATAAACCTCACTGTTAAGACTTTTGGTATTATTTCTGTCATTTTTTTCACAGTCTGGATTTTTCAATATATTGTTGGCTTTATACATCACAGAACTCGGTACTTGGTCCTGGCTTAAAAGTTTTTCCTCCCCGCTGCTACTTCTCGTTTTACGGTGCCCAATTCTTGGCCTTTTTTCATTTCAGCCGTTGCATAGCGATATAAAACTTTCGAGGATATTATTGAATCTATAATATATACTTTACGTATATTTATGATATATATAATAGATTTTATAGCTTTATATGATTTGGTTAATCTAACGCTGATGGTGTTGTAATAAGTGCAGTAACGTCTTTTACTATAACATATGAAACAATTAGTGCGTAACTCATAAAAATAATACAACAAATCACCTATTAGCCTATGCTGCATACACGAGCACTCAGCTCGACGAGATGGTTCAGAAAATATCCATTTCGGACATATCTGTGCAATTATTTCAACTTTTTGGATTATCAATAGATCCTCGGCATCCAAAATTTTTTCTCAACAAATGTAATAAAAAATCTAAATAGTCGAACCACACCAGTCACACTAATAAGTCACAAATTAAGATTTTTCATACCGTAGCACTCAAAACATTACACATAAGTATAATGCAAATTCTATTATTTCTGTTAACAGACATGAGAATCTATAGATCCGGCGCAGCCACCTAAACTAATAATTCACAACGTGAGAGGAACCGGAGCGAGCACGGCTACTCTGTGCTTTGTAACCATTTCGTATTGCCAAATTCAGCTCCTACAATGCCATAAAGTCTCACAATAGCAATTATACAAGGCAATATTTCAACGGCAAAGCAACGGCCATTTTAATCGTTGTGTCTAAACGAAAGAACTCTTTATTTCTTCCTCCAATGACCACAAAAAGACAAAAAATTTTTAAATTAACAATGACAGAAATAATACCAAAAGTACTAACAGTTGAGGTTTATGGGGACGCTTTCGGTGAAGCTAGATTAAACCATGTCGATGTTAGTAAAAGTAACACAACAACAACAATTACTACGACTAATAGCACAGAAATTAATTATTCAGAACACGACTGTGACACAGCAAAAGGAACTTTAATAACTGTTAGTAGTAGCAGCAGTTGTGATCAGCTACATTCAAATTACGGACAACTAGCAGCAGAAGATGCTGTCGCTGCTTATTCGTCGTCATCGCATATTATTGATGCCAAGCCGAATGATCATAAGTCTCAGCCAGGCATGATGACTAGTACCGCGGTCGAGTTGTCGTCGTCTTCTTTTTGATATTTTGAAAAAAGCTGAAGTAGTAAAAAGCAACGATCAAAACGTTATTGCGGTAGACGACCATAATTCAGTCGTCATGAAATCCAACCACACTTGTGGAAACTACAACAACTGTTGTAGGAGTTACAACAGTGTCTGATACGCCAACTACTGTTAAGCTTACGACGACGACAGCTGCTGCTAGTACGGCCGCAATTTCTACACTGACGATGTTACAACAGCTGCAGGAACCAAATTCGAAGGCTACGATTAACGAGAATGCTTGTATTGTTGGAGCAGCAGCATATTGCACCTGGCGCATATTCAGCTAATCATCCACCGCTAAGTATTCCAAACACAGCAACAACTACAACAACTATTTTTCGACAACACCATGGAGCGTCGCCGGTTGCAGCTGCAGCCGTGGGTTCTGTTGTCGCTGCCTCCGGCGTTCATCTTTCAAATTCGTTTGCAACCAGCAACAGTAATAGTAGTAGTCATCACCAACATGCCACATTCGCTTCTGCAACTCCTGCGTCAGGCAGCCCTAGCGGTGGTATTGCATATCATAACGCTGTTCCAACACATGTTTTGAATCAGCAGATTTTCTATTACCAGCAGCTTCAAGCTGTTGCCGCCTACCAACAGCAACAGATCTATTATCAGCAGCAGCAGCAGTTGGTTCAGCCAATGCCTCCAACAGCAGCAACACCACACTTCGCCAACGGGCGCTACAGCCGGTTTCGTGCCGTTTGCTGCCGCGGCAGCCGCAGTAGCCCAGCAGCATCACCCCGGAACTGCGCGGCGTGGTATCAGAATTACATTCTTCATCAACAACAACAGCAAATGGCTGCAACTGCCGTCCTGGCAGCAGCACAACAGCAAACAACGGCTCAACCGCAGCAGCCGCTTGCAGCGCCAAACGCGCTGCATCATCATCATTATTTCGTGCCGCAAATATACGCTGATCCAACGGTACATGCTGGATTGCCAACCGCTTCAGCAGCGCCTGCAGCTCAGCCGCCGCAACTGTGCAGCGTCGCCATAGCCATTCCGCCGGCGCCCTAGGACATCGACCACGGCGATACAGCCCTCCCGATAGTGACAGTCAAGGTGTGGTTGCAGTTGCAATTACCGCATCTGCTCCCACTACTCAAATTCATTTGCCGTCGTCTATTGCTACAGCTAGTCAGCATCAAGACCATATTCGAAGCATTGCAGGCGGTATTTATATGATACTACGGGTATGATATCAACACAACATCAACACGGCACCGTTTCCACGACTGCGATGTCAGGAACCATGATTGGTGTGGTTGCGTCCACAACACCGCCTTCTTCTAGTGCCAAATAGTGTCGCCACTGCAACAAATCGTGGTTTTAGTTACGCGTCACATCCTAGCTACAACGCAACTAGCCAGTGCGCAGCAAAGCCACCAACGCCGATTACAGCCATATCTTCTGCACCAACGAATACAACTGCAGCAAACGGATCTGACATTGCAGCAGCTGTAGCCTTGCCTCCAGCACCACCGACTGTCCCTCCGCCATTTAATCCTTCGCTGCCACCGCCTGCAATACGGCCAAATCGCCAGCACAACGTGCAGCATAGTCGACAACATCCGTCGTGTTCTCCTGCGCCGTCAACTACGACTTGCTTGGTTCAGGGTGCAGCTGTGGTTGAAATTCCATCTCAACAACACCAACACAGATTTGTAAATCAGCCTAGTCTTCCGCAACTACAGCAGCAGCACTCGATGACAGGAATGGTCACAGGCGGAAATACGGATATTGTAGATGTGTCCACAGTTGTGAGTGTCACTGCTTCTGTGACAAAATCTTCTTCGACAACACCACATTCTAATACGTCAAGTCCTAATGTAGGTGTCGCTGTTCACGCGAACAAACTACCACCCCCAGTAGCAGGACCTCATCATGAAAGACATATGCAGCAACAGAGAATGACATTTCATCAACAACGACTACAACCTGCACCAGTTCATCACCAGCAGCAATTGCATCAAGATTTATCTACGTCTAATGTTGAAGCAGCTTCGTCTGCCCGTGGTCCAACCCAGTCTATTGGTATTATTCATGCGCCATATCCGGTCATAACAACAGTACAGGCGCAGCAGCAAAAATCTTATATCGATGTACTCATGTACAGTTGCCGGGACTGACGCCAGTTTCCGCACCAGCTGTTGTGAGAAACGCCCGATGGCGAATTGCCTGGAGCTGTTAGTGGAACGCGCCCAACAAAGGTTGATACGCCACCGCCCATCAATTATCAACAACAACCTAGTCAGCAAGCACATCTGTCAACACAAGTTCCTCCGCCGTCGATGCAGCGTCATCATATCACTAGATCGCACCTGCAGCAACCCGTCCATCAACAGCAAATGCAGCAACGAGCGAACGAACAGCAACAGTACTATTACAACAGGAATAACAATAATAACGTTAGCCATGGTTGCACTCCATATGAGGCGCAACAACATAGTCTTCGCACGAGTCATATCACCAACAGCAGGCAACAGCACCCTCCGCCACCACCGCCTGAATACTATCAAAATCAGCCACCACCATCAATGTTTGTAAATCATCAAAACGGCAAATCAGGCAGATCCGATGGCAGAACAGTAGCAAAGATGCAACAGCGGCCACCACAACAGCAACAAGCAGGTTGCGATGTAGATTGTGTTGTGAACGGCGTCAGGTATCAGAAACATGAACAAGCGCTGCAACAAGAACATCGCAGCGAAAATGCCGGGTATCGTAATCGAAAATGAGCGCATTCGACAGAGTCAACCGGGATATGGCTTAAAACGTTGTGCAGCACCGCCGACAGATACTCATATTGCGCAAAGTGCGGAGCAGTTGGAAGGTCAAACTGGCGCTGTGGCTATACGAAGTGTTAAATACGATAATGAACGACCAAATATAGAAGTAGAAATACGTTGCTGGAGTTTATCAATCACCGATGATGTTGGTTTCTGGGTCAGCGCCATCACAACTAACTTATCCGCTTATTCAACAACGACAACAATACCATCCATTGCCAACGGTCGAAAATCCCACCGCCACCAGCTGCAAATTCAGGATCAACAACGGTTTTGCAAATGTCTACGACAACTAATACTGTTTCTAATGACGTTACTGAAAACGATACTGATATCCACTTAACTGCTGCTCGTAGTGGGACTGGCTTGATAACTCACGATGCTGTGCGGTATATCCAATCAGGAGCCAGCGGGATGGGAGTTTCATCACTTATTGATTCGGCCAACGAACCCGCTAGTCCGCCGGAAGATCCGCTTCAACCGCCGTCAATTTTGCCACCTACTACTGCATTCGATCATGCCGCAGCTAAGCTTTTAGAACAACAGTCTTCCGAACATTGCGAAGCTGCTCTTACAAAAGTTAAACCGAAACCGCATTCTGTTCATAACGACTTTAGCTATGGTACTGCAGCTGGAGGGAAACGCGACACGAATGAGCAACTACAGGGGTTACTCGTAACGAGTACTAGGGGTGAACCGCCAGCTGTTATAAGTTCAGACTAAGAGAATATTGTGAGCCCCGGTATACCTATAAATGAATGTAGCGATAGTTCCTCCAATATTATGGAACGTCGTGACTATACTCAAGCGATGTAGCACTGCGCCTCCGTCAGAGCGTGATAACTATACAAAAGAAATGAAAACAAAACTATACCTTCCGAAACAGATGCTATTGGTTCTACAGTAATGTCGACGTGTTTGAAAATAGCGATGCCGCGGTAGAAGCGTCAAATCCCGATCAGCAACCTAATCGGTCTAGTTATGCTTTTGTTGCTCGAAGCCAAAACCTATCGCATGGACACCAACAGCATCCGCAATCTCAGCGATCCGACAGTCAGTCGCAACATCAATCATCACAGGCACTATGGGGAAAGTGCGTGTACTGTCTGCGGCTACAACCGAAATTCTTCCAGTTTGCATAGCAGCCGGCCTGGGCTCATACCGTGTTGTCAAATATTCTAGCAGTAATATGTCCCGTGCGTAATATTAGTACCAATAGTCCCTGCAACAGAACAGCAGGAGAGTCAACAAACGAGCGCCCTTACTTTATCTAATAATGACAGCATTTATGCTGAGGGTATCAAGTAGCAGAAGTAAATAGTCTTTTTTAATTCTAGCGTAAAGGACATTAGCGTTAAATATTTAACCAATACAACATGTAATTATCGTATAAAGAAGATTTATTCTTGTTGTCTATTTGATGTATCAATTAGAGTAGATCTTAGGTTTTCAGTCAATACACTTCATTCGCATATCTTATGCAATAGGCTTTTGGCTTTGATTCGAATATAAACGCAGAACCACGGCTTGTGAAAAATAGCAATCCTCACATATTTGTTTACAATTTAATTGTACACAAAAATTTCTAGTATAAAATATTGCTTATGATTGGATACCGAATTTGGGAAAAAAGTTTTCTTTTATGAATGATTATTAGACGTTTGTCTTGGCAGTACTTTCAAGTACCCAGCTATCCTGTTGGACGAACTGGGTATTATTTCCAGATATTAGTTGGGTTACTCTCCAAATTGTGGGTCTGACATTTTTCGGTTCCTGCTGGTTCAGAACAGGTGTCCCCCGCTTCATGCACCCTGGCAAAATTTTTCGGGTTCTTTGGTTCAGCGCCTCTTGGAGATTTTTTGTTTGCAATCGGTCCAAAATACATAAAATTTGCATATACTAATATTATATTCTGAAGTAAAAAAATTCGCAAATTTTTTTCATAATAGCTTTTTCTCTTGTCAAAATCGGGAATCCTCCGGTTCGGAATCGGGGGGGGGGGGTGTTCTGTCAATAACTCGAGAGTTTATGTCCCCTGGCAAAATTTTCAGTCAGTTGAGAACCCAGTACTCCAGATAAATTTTGGCATCTTGGAGAAGCCACTTGACCATTTCGTTAAATTGACCTTTGTGAGATCTCGCAACATATTTATTTTCGAGCTATGAGCTGAAATTTCTAAAATACTGATTATATATATATATATAAGTATCTTCGTTGCATATTATAAGTTCCTTCTAGTCCTTGTAGTAATATTTATCATGTTAAATCTGTAGGTCTCATGATACAACCCTGCGGTGATTATGTCACTGCTGTCTGTGTCACAGCAGCAGACTAAAAGTGTTCCACGCTGGCCTCAATAACGTATAATTGGCTAACTTTTTGGATTTATTCACTTCAGCTTAACAATAAATCTCGAATTACCCATAAATTTTCGGGCCACTGAATGCGTTGAAAGCGATAATATGCAGGGTGCCCGCGACCTGAAATAACCTGAAAAAAACAGATTTTGACTAAAAAACCTGATTTTTCGAGGCCGTTAGTTGTAAAAATGGAAAAACCTGAAAAATGGCGAATTGAAACCTGATTTTTTTGTAAAACCTGATGTTTTTATTTTATACCTATTCGTTCGAATAAGGTCACTGAATAAGGTTGTCCAAATTTCTATGGACGGTCCGTCAGTTAATTTTATAACGATCTTAAATCTGAGCTGAATTTGGGCGATGATAGTCCTGTAATAATTGACGGTGGCACGTGTGGGCTTTACGTGGTAAACGGTTCCTTCCAAGCCGGTCATCAGGCTAGTGGGTGGAACATTGACGGTTTTTTGCAGAGTTGGTATTGGCTGTTTAAAGACTGTCCTGCACGTAGACCGAAATACAGTTTTATCACAGGATCAGAATTGTTTATATATGCTTAACATATGTATTTATCGGCCATATTCAAGCAAAAAGCACGGATAAAAACTTGGGAAAACCTGAAAAATTTTGTAAAAAACTGAGAAGCCTGCGGGCACCCTGAATATGTACAGTTATAGGTTCCTAACATGTTTAATAAAACCGTTGTGTTCCCGGTGCTTTGTTGCATTTGAAGGTCTGAGAATAAAATTGTTGGACTGCGGAATACCCAAATTAAACTATTCTTATTTTCAAGTTGCGGAAATTGATCTTTCTGGTCTCCATGGGTTTTACTTGTGTTTTATTTATTTGTTTTACTAGTATAGATTTCTCTATGTACGACATAGAAATTTTTGACTCAATCTCCTTATGAAAAAATGGGAATGACGGTTCATTTTGTTGTTGAAGTATATTCGCATGTTTCGCTTACCTATATTCTTATTTGAAATTACATACGTCTTTTTCTCTTCTAGTATTTTCAAATGACTCACGGAGGGAACAACATCACCCTAATTATCGTGGTCGCGCTTCTGGTCCTAGTACGATGAATTATTCACGGGTTAGCGGTAGTCATCATCAACTGCAGTACGATAATCAGCAGCTGCAACAACAAGAACCACCGCATTCTGCTCGCGGTAATAGTAACGTTGGTCATACTAATCAGATTTCTTCAGGTTCGCCTAGAGAGCATCAAGCACCACCTGTGTCTCCGCATCCACATCGCCAGCAGCAATATCGGAGTAATGCGCCCATTGCTCGATTTGTTGAAAACAGCTGCACAACCAACCAACAGCAGCAGAAACTGTATATCCGGCATTCACCAATACATGTGACTGAACCATGTTCAGGGGCGGTTAGATATAACAGTTGTGACCGAGAAGTGGTGAACAAGCAAGAAGACATTGAGTCGCAAATTGTAGGATCTGTTTCAAACAAAACGTACCCTGCGGTATCTCCAGTTGAGGTAGATCACCCTGAAGTGAATACAAACGGCATTGTGCTTGGCAGTAGTGAACAGAGCGTTCCACCTATAAACATTAATGACGACGACAGAAGTCAAATTTCTCGCCTTCAGATTCAGCGACTACTCATTACTGATGATATAAATGGCAGGACCAGTGGTTCTGAAGGCCAACATAGACATGATTCTTCTTCTGCTGCTGCGACTTCTATCAGTACAGATGCCCATACGATAAACATTAATAACAACAGCTGCAATTTAGCAACAGGATTATCTGAACTACGTGTAGCACCGTTGCCGCAACGTCGGTTTGCTGCGACGAGAAGTCATCACCACCATCACGGCTCTAGCGGGGTTGATGATTCCGGGTCAAACAAGCAATTAGTTTCCGACGCAGATGATGTATCGACAAACTTGCGCGAAGCTACTATCAATTGTACGGGCTGTGATAAACTTCGGAATATCCAACACTCGGCTCAACTGTCGCCTGATCGTGTTGTTACTACGAATAATAGTTCAGCTACGGGTGAGAGTGCTATGGACGTTATAGATAGTACATATTTGAACAGTAGCAGCATCAGTGTGGCAACAGTGCCCCTTTCTAGCCGTGATCAATTTGACCGACTACGGCATCAACAATCAGTAGTGGAAAACATTTCTGTGAACACTACGGTAGATGTTAACCGCGTATCTCTTGAAGATAAAGCAAAATTTATCGTCGCCAATCACCCGGAAACATGTAGCACTGAAGAGAACTTTCATAACATCGAGCAAATGAACGTTAATGGTGTTCAAAGAAATAACCCACCTAGTGATGACGTAGTTGCTCGACATGTACCAACCTTAGACAAGGACGCCGAAGTCACCTTTGGCAGTCGCAATAGCACTACCAGCGAGTCAGCGTCTTCGTTTGATAGCTCTCGTCCCAATATTAAGGAGAGGATAGTATTAGACAAGGAGTCTGATGTTATAGCTGACAATAATTCTTCAGTGAAAAGTGACAGCACGGCAAAAGACGCCACAGATGTCCGTGTTTGTGACAACAAGCTTGATTCTGACACGTCGACTATGAAACAGGATGATCCACTCTCAGATTGCGGTGAATCAGTCTGCAGTGGTACAGTGTCACGCCCTAAAACATGGGCTAGTTTATTACATAATACTGATTCGGCTCGTAAGGCCGTTGTTGTTAGCGGTGGATTTTTTGGTCAACAACTAGGTCATAATAAAGACAGTAGTCAAGACTCCAAATCTGGATCGTATCAAGGCATTTTGCGTTCTCGGCGCAGTGGAGCCGGTGAATACTTTGGCGATGGCGACGACAGTACGTCGGCTGATCATACTGCAAAAATCATAGGCGGTAAGTGAGATAACATATTAATCATAATGAAAGTGATTCAAGTGATGATCATTGTGAATTTTTTGTTCTGTTGAAAAGGTTACGGCGAAAATGCCTTTGTTAGGGGTGTTCCGCAGGACGATCGCAGAAGTAGATATAGATAATTTTTTACATATTCATTATTCACACCGTCTTTCAGACCTCCAGCACCAAAAACTTAATTAAACCAATGTTTGTTTCTTATTCTATCTATATACTGTTCAAGATTTTTCATCGATTTACAAATATATAAATTCAAGTTCTACAAGCCAATCCGGGTACGTACAGTTAAATTATAATCATTTAGAAAATTGGCATGCGAAAGCCGTACCGTGATTATAAACATTTAAAAAACCAACTGTGATCAAATTGATTAACAGAGTTGCCACAAACGAGAAAAGCTGGGAAAACACGAGAAATTGATAGAGAGACGGTAATTTAGTTATAAAAATAGCTTAACATCACCAATCAAAAATGGACCTAGGTACGAAATCATCTCGTTGAGCATTAACACTTTTGGTTAAAATGTTAATTTTTGGCACTAAAAATAGTAACGTATTTTCCAATTTTGTTGTACAACACGCGAAGCCAAAAATTCGTACTATCTGTGACAGTGGTTAAACTTGACAATGTTCGTTTTGGGATTTAGGGTAGACATGTATAACTCAACTTTGGCTGAGCGTATTGATTCGCGCGAAATTCTCTATTTGTGACCTTTAGTTAGGCGCCAAGGCCGATTCCAGCATCTTTATCCCGAAACGCGTGCCAAAGGGCTCGAAAATCACATTTCGTATAACTCGGCAACCGGTGTAGCTATTTGATGTACAGCAAGTATATAAGCCTCTATAAGATTGTATATAATGCTTGCTACGCTGCTCTCTTAGGATACAGGATTTGGGTCAAAACGGGTTCAAATGGGCCCATGAGACCCAGTATACTTGGAAATGATAATATCTTCACAAATTCTCGATGTAATGGGTCTCATTTTGTACATAAGTTAAGTATCTATTTAGCTGCATATGGTGTTATGGTAATGTCTTTACACTGCAGGGTTGGTCAAAAAGGGGTTTTCAGTTCTCCCATGGGACCGAAAATAGTTATGTCCCTTCAACCGCTTGAGATATATACGTAGGCGTTTTGTGCTCAATTTGTAGAGCAAATTATGCTTTCTGTAGCGGCATATGGTGTGCTGCTATTGTCATTACTTACGCTGCACGGGTGGTTCAAAACGGGGTATATTTTCATGGGTACATGGGACCCAAGATACACGAGTTTTAATATCTTCGTAACCGCTCATGCTATATGGGTGTTTGGACTCTTCTACAGCAACTCATTGTCTATGTAGCTGTACATGTTTACTTGCTGTTATTTCGATGCGTGGTTACGTCAAGAAGGTTTTAAATGGTCCATGGGACCCAAAATACACGAGAATGGCAATATCTGTGTAATCACTCTAGTTATATGGGTGTTTTTGGTCTCATGTTACATAGTAATTGGTTTATTTTGTAATTTAGTTCTCAATGTATCTGTTTACCTCTCTTGGAATTACATATTGAACACTCAGAGTTCACCATTTTGGCGATAATACAAGCTACTAGTATACATTTTCTGTTAAAATTAATGATGTAAGTAGTGCACGCTATATGATAAATATTAAATATGGTGCGGAAATTTTGTTGTGGGAGAGCGAGGAAAACAAGAAATTCGCACCCTAAAATTTATGGCAATGCTGGATTAAAAGAAAACGAAAAGTGGATAGCAGAGTGGGCTCTGTAATTCAAACAATGCTCGCTATTTTATTGGGCTAATTATAACAGGGCGAATAGATGTATGGATTGCAGGCATGGGTTGAAGCTACATATAAGTTAGACTTGGCTCTGGCCAGGGTATTTTTTCGAAAAGGACCCTGTGTCCAGTAAATTTCTTTTTGGTCAGACGTTGGGTTCACATTTACTATTTTTGGCTTGAGAATTCCACATTTCTTAACACAATAAAGAACCAATGTAACGCCTTTGTCAGGTGCACAGCATCTGTGGTTTGTGGAGTTTCACCCCGCTAAGTATATTTTATATATCTTTTTAGACCATTACGTACGTTGATATTTATGTTATGAAGAGATTTCTTATTACGTACGTATGATCCAAAACAAACGCAAACCTAATAAAATTTATTAGCAAACCCAATGTCTCCGAATCTGAAACTGCCCTGGATCCACGTAAAAATATTTTGGTCCAGACACGCCTGTGGACCTAAAAACCTTGGTTCTGGCTCTCAAAAGACGGCTTGCAACAGTAATTTTCTATTATTACTATATTAGTTAAGACTGGCTTAAAGCGATGGCTTATCCTGTAACACGGAAAATCATCCCGCTGTATTGAAACTGTAGCATAGTATCACAGCGTCTCATTTATAACGTTGTGTTCAGGAAATTATAGCATACCTTCAGTTATTTTCTTTTAGAACTGGGCAAACCAATAATTTCAAGATTCTTACGGAACATATATATATAAATCTATATGTGCCTAGTGAAGGAATGCGATAGGAGACAGAACAAAAATATATAACGTGCACTACTTACATCATTAATTTTAACAGAAAAATGTATACGTAGTAGCTTGTATTATCGCCAAAATGGTTAAGTCTGAGTGTTTAACATGTAATTCCAAGAGAGGTAAACAGATACATTGAGAAACTAAATTACAAAATAAGCCAATTACTATGTAACATGAGACCAAAAACACCCATATAACTAGAGTGATTACACATATATTGCCATTCTTGTGTATTTTGGTTCCCATGGACCATTTAAAACCTTCTCGACGTAACCACGCATCGAAATAACAGCAAGTAAACATGTACAGCTACATAGACAATGAGTTGCTGTAGAAGAGTCCAAACACCCATATAGCATGAGCGGTTACGAAGATATTAAAACTCGTGTATCTTGGGTCCCATGTACCCATGAAAATATACCCCGTTTTGAACCACCCGTGCAGCGTAAGTCGTTACAATAGCAGCATACCATATGCCGCTAATAGAAGCATATCTGTTACAAATTGAGCACAAAACGCCTACGTATATATCTCAAGCGGTTGAAGGGACATAACTATTTTCGGTCCCATGGGAGAGTCGAAAACCCCTTTTTGACCAACCCTGCAGTGTAAAGACATTACCATAACACCATATGCAGCTAAATAATACTTAACTTATGTACAAAATGAGACCCATTACATCGAGAATTTGTGAAGATATTATCATTTCCAAGTATACTGGGTCTCATGGGCCCATTTGAACCCGTTTTGACCCAAATCCTGTATCCTAAGAGAGCAGCGTAGCAAGCATTATATACAATCTTAGAGAGGCCTTATAATACTTGCTGTACATCAAATAGCTACACCGGTTGCCGAGTCATACCAAATGTTATTTTCGAGCCCTTTGGCACGCGTTTCGGGATAAAAATACGTTAATTGGCCTTGGCGCTGAATTAAAAGTTGTGCACAAATAGAGAATTTCGCGCGAATCAGTATGCTCAGCCAAAGTTGAGTTATACATGTCTACCCTAAATCCCAAAACGAACATTGTCAAGTTTAACCACTGTCACAGATAGTACGAATTTTTGGCTTTGCGTGTTGTACAACAAAATTGGAAAATACGTTACTATTTTTAGTGCCAAAAATTAACATTTTAACCAAAAGTGTTAATGCTCAACGAGATGATTTCGTACCTAGGTCCATTTTTGATTGGTGATGTTAAGCTATTTTTTATAACCAAATTACCGTCTCTCTATCAATTTTCTCGTGTTTTTCCAGCTTTTCTCGTTTGTGGCAACTTGTTAATCAATTTGATCACAGTTGGTTTTTTAAATGTTTATAATCACGGTACGGCTTTGGCATGCCAATTTTCTAAATTGATTATAATTTAACTGTACGTACCCGGATTGGCTTGTAGAACTTGAATTTATATATTTTGTAAATCGATGAAAAAATCTTGAACAGCATACACATAGAATAAGAAACAAACATTGGTTTAATTAAGTTTTTGGTGCTGGAGGTCTGAAAGACGGTGTGAATAATGAATATGTAAAAAAATTATCTATATCTACTTCTGCGATCGTCCTGCGGAATACCCCTAACAAAAGGCATTTTCGCCGTAACCTTTTCAACAGAACAAAAAATTCACAATGATCATCACTCAATCACTTTCATTATGATTAATATGTTATCTCACTTACCGCCTATGATTTTTGCAGTATGATCAGCCGACGTACTGTCGTTGCCATCGCCAAAGTATTCACCGGCTCCACTGCGCCGAGAACGCAAAATGCCTTGATACGATCGAGATTTGGAGTCTTACTACTGTCTTTATTATGACCTAGTTGTTGACCAAAAAATCCACCGCTAACAACAACGGCCTTACGAGCCGAATCAGTATTATGTAATAAACTAGCCCATGTTTTAGGGCGTGACACTGTACCACTGAGAATACTGATTCCACCGCAATCTGAGAGTGGATCATCCTGTTTCATAGTCGACGTGTCAGAATCAAGCTTGTTGTCACAAACACGGACATCTGTGGCGTCTTTTGCCGTGCTGTCACTTTTCACTGAAGAATTATTGTCAGCTATAACATCAGACTCCTTGTTTAATACTATCCTCTCCTTAATATTGGGACGAGAGCTATCAAACGAAAGACGCGACTCGCTGGTAGTGCTATTGCGACTGCCAAAGGTGACTTCGGCGTCCTTGTCTAAGGTTGGGACATGTCGAGCAACTACGTCATCACTAGGTGGGTTATTTCTTTGAACACCATTAACGTTCATTTGCTCGATGTTATGAAAGTTCTCTTCAGTGCTACATGTTTCCGGGTGATTGGCGACGATAAATTTTGCTTTATCTTCAAGAGATACGCGGTTAACATCTACCGTAGTGTTCACAGAAATGTTTTCCCACTACTGATTGTTGATGCCGTAGTCGGTCAAATTGATTATGGCTAGAAAGGGGGCACTGTTGCCACACTGATGCTGCTACTGTTCAAATATGTACTATCTCATAATGTCCATAGTACTTCACCCGTAGCTGAACTATTATTCGTAGTAACAACACGATCAGGCGACAGTTGAGCCGAGTGTTGGATATTCCGAAGTTTATCACAGCCCGTACAATTGATAGTAGCTTCGCGCAAGTTTGTCGATACATCATCTGCGTCGGAAACTAATTGCTTGTTTGACCCGGAATCATCAACCCCGCTAGAGCCGTGATGGTGGTGATGACTTCTCGTCGCAGCAAACCGACGTTGCGGAAATGGTGCTACACGTAGTTCAGATAATCCTGTTGCTAAATTGCAGCTGTTGTTATTAATGTTTTTATCCAACTGGCATCTGTACTGATAGAAGTCGCAGCAGCAGAAGAAGAATCATGTCTATGTTGGCCTTCAGAACCACTGGCTCTGCCATTTATATCATCAGTAATGAGTAGTCGCTGAATCTGAAGGCGAGAAATTCGACTTCTGTCGTCGTCATTAATGTTTATAGGTGGAACGCTCTGTTCACTACTGCCAAGCACAATGCCGTTTGTATTCACTTCAGGGTGATCTACCTCAACTGGAGATACCGCAGGGTACGTTTTGTTTGAAACAGATCCTACAATTTGCGACTCAATGTCTTCTTGCTTGTTCACCACTTCTCGGTCACAACTGTTATATCTAACCGCCCCTGAACATGGTTCAGTCACATGTATTGGTGAATGCCGGATATACAGTTTCTGCTGCTGTTGGTTGGTTGTGCAGCTGTTTTCAACAAATCGAGCAAATGGTCGCATTACTCCGATATTGCTGCTGGCGATGTGGATGCGGAGACACAGGTGGTGCTTGATGCTCTCTAGGCGAACCTGAAGAAATCTGATTAGTATGACCAACGTTACTATTACCGCGAGCAGAATGCGGTGGTTCTTGTTGTTGCAGCTGCTGATTATCGTACTGCAGTTGATGATGACTACCGCTAACCCGTGAATAATTCATCGTACTAGGACCAGAAGCGCGACCACGATAATTAGGGTGATGTTGTTCCCTCCGTGAGTCATTTGAAAATACTAGAAGAGAAAAAGACGTATGTAATTTCAAATAAGAATATAGGTAAGCGAAACATGCGAATATACTTCAACAACAAAATGAACCGTCATTCCCATTTTTTCATAAGGAGATTGAGTCAAAAATTTCTATGTCGTACATAGAGAAATCTATACTAGTAAAACAAATAAATAAAACACAAGTAAAACCCATGGAGACCAGAAAGATCAATTTCCGCAACTTGAAAATAAGAATAGTTTAATTTGGGTATTCCGCAGTCCAACAATTTTATTCTCAGACCTTCAAATGCAACAAAGCACCGGGAACACAACGGTTTTATTAAACATGTTAGGAACCTATAACTGTACATATTCAGGGTGCCCGCAGGCTTCTCAGTTTTTTACAAAATTTTTCAGGTTTTCCCAAGTTTTTATCCGTGCTTTTTGCTTGAATATGGCCGATAAATACATATGTTAAGCATATATAAACAATTCTGATCCTGTGATAAAACTGTATTTCGGTCTACGTGCAGGACAGTCTTTAAACAGCCAATACCAACTCTGCAAAAAACCGTCAATGTTCCACCCACTAGCCTGATGACCGGCTTGGAAGGAACCGTTTACCACGTAAAGCCCACACGTGCCACCGTCAATTATTACAGGACTATCATCGCCCAAATTCAGCTCAGATTTAAGATCGTTATAAAATTAACTGACGGACCGTCCATAGAAATTTGGACAACCTTATTCAGTGACCTTATTCGAACGAATAGGTATAAAAATAAAAACATCAGGTTTTACAAAAAAATCAGGTTTCAATTCGCCATTTTTCAGGTTTTTCCATTTTTACAACTAACGGCCTCGAAAAATCAGGTTTTTTAGTCAAAATCTGTTTTTTTCAGGTTATTTCAGGTCGCGGGCACCCTGCATATTATCGCTTTCAACGCATTCAGTGGCCCGAAAATTTATGGGTAATTCGAGATTTATTGTTAAGCTGAAGTGAATAAATCCAAAAAGTTAGCCAATTATACGTTATTGAGGCCAGCGTGGAACACTTTTAGTCTGCTGCTGTGACACAGACAGCAGTGACATAATCACCGCAGGGTTGTATCATGAGACCTACAGATTTAACATGATAAATATTACTACAAGGACTAGAAGGAACTTATAATATGCAACGAAGATACTTATATATATATATATAATCAGTATTTTAGAAATTTCAGCTCATAGCTCGAAAATAAATATGTTGCGAGATCTCACAAAGGTCAATTTAACGAAATGGTCAAGTGGCTTCTCCAAGATGCCAAAATTTATCTGGAGTACTGGGTTCTCAACTGACTGAAAATTTTGCCAGGGGACATAAACTCTCGAGTTATTGTCATAACACCCCCCCCCCCCCCGATTCCGAACCGGAGGATGCCCGATTTTGCCAAGAGAAAAAGCTATTATGAAAAAAATTTGCGAATTTTTTTACTTCAGAATATAATATTAGTATATGCAAATTTTATGTATTTTGGACCGATTGCAAACAAAAAATCTCCAAGAGGCGCTGAACCGGAGGGAGCCCAAAATTTTGCCAGGGTGCATGAAGCGGGGGACACCTGTTCTGAACCAGCAGGAACCGAAAAATGTCAGACCCACAATTTGGAGAGTAACCCAACTAATATCTGGAAATAATACCCCAGTTCGTCCAACAGGATAGCTGGGTACTTGAAAGTACTGCCAAGACAAACGTCTAATAATCATTCATAAAAGAAAACTTTTTTCCCAAATTCGGTATCCAATCATAAGCAATATTTTATACTAGAAATTTTTGTGTACAATTAAATTGTAAACAAATATGTGAGGATTGCTATTTTTCACAAGCCGTGGTTCTGCGTTTATATTCGAATCAAAGCCAAAAGCCTATTGCATAAGATATGCGAATGAAGTGTATTGACTGAAAACCTAAGATCTACTCTAATTGATACATCAAATAGACAACAAGAATAAATCTTCTTTATACGATAATTACATGTTGTATTGGTTAAATATTTAACGCTAATGTCCTTTACGCTAGAATTAAAAAAGACTACTTACTTCTGCTACTTGATACCCCTGGCGTGAATGCTGCATTAGATGAAGTAAGGGCGCTCGTTTGTTGACTTCCTGCTGTTCTGTTGCAGGGACTATTGGTACTAATATTCCCACGGGACATATTACTGCTAGAATATTTGACAACGCGGTAAGACCCAGGCCGGCTGCTATGCAAACTGGAAGAATTTCGGTTGTAGCCGCCAGACGGTGCCGCATTTCCCCGTAGTGCCTGTGATGATTGATGTTGCGACTGACTGTGGGATGATTGAGATTGCGGATGCTGTTGGTGTCCATGCGATAGGTTTTGGCTTCGAGCAACAAAAGCATAACTAGACCGATTAGGTTGCTGATCGGGATTTGACGCTTCTACCGCGGCATCGCTATCTTCAAAACACGTCGACATTACTGTAGAACCAATAGCATCTGTTTCGGAAGGTATAGTTTTGTTTCTCATTTCTTTTGTATAGTTATCACGCTCTGACGGAGGCGCAGTGCCAGCATCACTAAAGTATAAGTCACGACGTTCCATAATATTGGAGGAACTATCGCTACATTCATTTATAGGTATACCGGGGCTCACAATATTCGAAGAGTTTGAACTTATAACAGCTGGCGGTTCACCACTAGTACTCGTTACGAGTAACCCCTGTAGTTGCTCATTCGTGTCGCGTTTCCCTCCAGCTGCAGTACCATAGCTAAAGTCGTTATGAACAGAATGCGGTTTCGGTTCTAACTGTCTTACGACAGCTTCGCAATGTTCGGAAGACTGTTGTACTAAAAGCTTAGCTGCGGCATGATCGAATGCAGTAGTAGGTGGCAAAATTGACGGCGGTTGAAGCGGATCTTCCGGCGGACTAGCGGGTTCGTTGGCCGAATCAATAAGTGATGAAACTCCCATCCCGCTGGCTCCTGATTGGATATACCGCACAGCATCGTGAGTTATCAAGCCAGTCCCACTACGAGCAGCAGTTAAGTGGATATCAGTATCGTTTTCAGTAACGTCATTAGAAACAGTATTAGTTGTCGTAGACATTTGCAAAACCGTTGTTGATCCTGAATTTGCAGCTGGTGGCGGTGGAGGTATTTCGACCGTTGGCAATGGATGGTATTGTTGTCGTTGTTGAATAAGCGGATAAGTTAGTTGTGATGGCGCTGACCCAGAAACCAACATCATCGGTGATTGATCAACTCCAGCAACGTATTCTACTTCTATATTTGGTCGTTCATTATCGTATTTAACACTTCGTATAGCCACAGCGCCAGTTTGACCTTCCAACTGCTCCGCACTTTGCGCAATATGAGTAGCTGTCGGCGGTGCTGCACAACGTTTTAAGCCATATCCCGGTTGACTCTGTCGAATGCGCTCATTTTCGATTACGATACCCGGACTTTCGCTGCGATGTTCTTGTTGCAGCGCTTGTTCATGTTTCTGATACCTGACGCCGTTCACAACACAATCTACATCGCAACCTGCTTGTTGCTGTTGTGGTGGCCGCTGTTGCATCTTTGCTACTGTTCTGCCATCGGATCTGCCTGATTTGCCGTTTTGATGATTTACAAACATTGATGGTGGTGGCTGATTTTGATAGTATTCAGGCGGTGGTGGCGGAGGGTGCTGTTGCCTGCTGTTGGTGATATGACTCGTGCGAAGACTATGTTGTTGCGCTTCATATGGAGTGCAACCATGGCTAACGTTATTATTGTTATTCCTGTTGTAATAGTACTGTTGCTGTTCGTTCGCTCGTTGCTGCATTTGCTGTTGATGGACGGGTTGCTGCAGGTGCGATCTAGTGATATGATGACGCTGCATCGACGGCGGAGGAACTTGTGTTGACAGATGTGCTTGCTGACTAGGTTGTTGTTGATAATTGATGGGCGGTGGCGTATCAACCTTTGTTGGGCGCGTTCCACTAACAGCTCCAGGCAATTCGCCATCGGGCGTTCTCACAACAGCTGGTGCGGAAACTGGCGTCAGTCCGGCAACTGTACATGAGTACATCGATATAGATTTTTGCTGCTGCACCTGTACTGTTGTTATGACCGGATATGGCGCATGAATAATACCAATAGACTGGGTTGGACCACGGGCAGACGAAGCTGCTTCAACATTAGACGTAGATAAATCTTGATGCAATTGCTGCTGGTGATGAACTGGTGCAGGTTGTAGTTGTTGTTGATGAAATGTCATTCTCTGTTGCTGTACATGTCTTTCATGATGAGGTCCTGCTACTGGGGGTGGTAGTTTGTTCGCGTGAACAGCGACACCTACATTAGGACTTGACGTATTAGAATGTGGTGTTGTCGAAGAAGATTTTGTCACAGAAGCAGTGACACTCACAACTGTGGACACATCTACAATATCCGTATTTCCGCCTGTGACCATTCCTGTCATCGAGTGCTGCTGCTGTAGTTGCGGAAGACTAGGCTGATTTACAAATCTGTGTTGGTGTTGTTGAGATGGAATTTCAACCACAGCTGCACCCTGAACCAAGCAAGTCGTAGTTGACGGCGCAGGAGAACACGACGGATGTTGTCGACTATGCTGCACGTTGTGCTGGCGATTTGGCCGTATTGCAGGCGGTGGCAGCGAAGGATTAAATGGCGGAGGGACAGTCGGTGGTGCTGGAGGCAAGGCTACAGCTGCTGCAATGTCAGATCCGTTTGCTGCAGTTGTATTCGTTGGTGCAGAAGATATGGCTGTAATCGGCGTTGGTGGCTTTGCTGCGCACTGGCTAGTTGCGTTATAGCTAGCATGTGAAGAGTAACTAAAACCACGATTTGTTGCAGTGGCGACACTATTGGCACTAGAAGAAGGCGGTGTTGTGGACGCAACCACACCAATCATGGTTCCTGACATCGCAGTCGTGGAAACGGTGCCGTGTTGATGTTGTGTTGGAATCTGGTGCCCAATATCATACATGCCTGCAATGCTTCCAGTATGGTGTTGATGCTGACTAGCTGTAGCAATAGACGACGGCAAATGAATTTGAGTAGTGGGAGCAGATGCGGTAATTGCAACTGCAACCACACCTTGACTGTCACTATCGGAGGGCTGTATCGCCGTGGTCGATGTCCTTGGCGACGGCGGAATGGCTATGGCCACGCTGCACAGTTGCGGCGGCTGAGCTGCAGTCGCTGCTGAAGCGGTTGGCAATCCAGCATGTACCGTTGGATCAGCGTATATTTGCGGCACGAAATAATGATGATGATGCAGCGCGTTTGGCGCTGCAAGCGGCTGCTGCGGTTGAGCCGATGTTTGCTGTTGTGCTGCTGCCAGGACGGCAGTTGCAGCCATTTGCTGTTGTTGTTGATGAAGAATGTAATTCTGATACCACGCCGCGGAGTTCGGGTGATGCTGCTGGGCTACTGCGGCTGCCGCGGCAGCAAACGGCACAAAACCGGCTGTAGCGCCCGTTGGCGAAGTGTGGTGTTGCTGCTGTTGGAGGCATTGCTGAACCAACTGCTGCTGCTGCTGATAATAGATCTGTTGCTGTTGGTAGGCGGCAACAGCTTGAAGCTGCTGGTAATAGAAAATCTGCTGATTCAAAACATGTGTTGGAACAGCGTTATGATATGCAATACCACCGCTAGGGCTGCCTGACGCAGGAGTTGCAGAAGCGAATGTGGCATGTTGGTGATGACTACTACTATTACTGTTGCTGGTTGCAAACGAATTTGAAAGATGAACGCCGGAGGCAGCGACAACAGAACCCACGGCTGCAGCTGCAACCGGCGACGCTCCATGGTGTTGTCGAAAAATAGTTGTTGTAGTTGTTGCTGTGTTTGGAATACTTAGCGGTGGATGATTAGCTGAATATGCGCCAGGTGCAATATGCTGCTGCTGAGCAGATACAACATTCTCGTTAATCGTAGCTTCAAATTTGGTTCCTGCAGCTATTTCTGACGTGGTCAGTGTAGAAATTGCGGCCGTACTAGCAGCAGCTGTCGTCGTCGTAAGCTTAACAGTAGTTGGCGTATCAGACACTGTTGTAACTCCTACAACAGTTGTTGTAGTTTCCACAAGTGTTGTCGTCGATCCATTGACGACTGAATTATGGTCGTCTACCGCAATAACGTTTTGATCGTTGCTTTTTACTACTTCAGCTATTTTCGAATATCGAGAAGAAGACGACGACAACTCGACCGCGGTACTAGTCATCATGCCTGGCTGAGACTTCTGATCATTCGGCTTGGCATCAATAATATGCGATGACGACGAATAAGCAGCGACAGCATCTTCTGCTGCTAGTTGTCCGTAATTCGAATGTAGCTGATCACAACTGCTGCTACTGCTAACAGTTATTACAGTTCCTTTATTATCACAGTCGTGTTCTGAATAATTAATTTCTGTGCTATTAGTCGTAGTAATTGTTGTTGTTGTGTTACTATTACTAACATCGACATGGTTTAATCTAGCTTCACCGAAAGCGTCCCCATAAACCTCACTGTTAGTACTTTTGGTATTATTTCTGTCATTTTTTTCCACAGTTGGATTTTTCAATATATTGTTGGCTTTAGATATCACAGAACTCGGTACTTGGTCCTGGCTTAAAAGTTTTTCCTCCCCCGCTGCTACTTCTCGTTCTACGGTGCCCAATTCTTGGCCTTTTTTCATTTCAGCCGTTGCATAGCGATATAAAACTTTCGAGTATATTATCTAATCATAATATATACTTTACGTATATTTATGATATATATAATAGATTTTATAGCTTTATATGATTTGGTAATCTAATGTTAATACTGTCGGAAGACGTGATACGTCTTCTACTATAACACACGACAATTAGTGCGTAACTCATAAAATAATACAACAAATCACCTATTAGCCTATGCTGCATACACGAGCACTCAGCTCGACGAGATGGTTCAGAAAATATCCATTTCGGACATATCTGTGCAATTATTTCAACTTTTTGGATTATCAATAGATCCTCGGCATCCAAAATTTTTTCTCAACAAATGTAGCAAAAAATCTGAAATAGTCGAACCACACCAGTCACACTAATAAGTCACAAATTAAGATTTTTCATACCGTAGCACTCAAAACATTACACATAACAGGAATGCAAATTCTATTATTTCTGTTAACAGACATGAGAATCTATAGATCCGGCGCAGCCACCTAAACTAATAATTCACAACGTGAGAGGAACCGGAGCGAGCACGGCTACTCTGTGCTTTGTAACCATTTCGTATTGCCAAATTCAGCTCCTACAATGCCATAAAGTCTCACAATAGCAATTATACAAGGCAATATTTCAACGGCAAAGCAACGGCCATTTTAATCGTTGTGTCTAAACGAAAGAACTCTTTATTTCTTCCTCCAATGACCACAAAAAGACAAAAAATTTTTAAATTAACAAATGACAGACAGATTTTAAGCAAAATTATAATTTCAGGAGTGATTTTAACGTTATAGGACCCGAAGACTTGCCTCATTTGATGCACATCAAGCAAATATATATTTACTTTTGTAGTATCCATCAATCATGAAAATCCGTAGACACATTCTTATGACCTACATCCATCTATATTGGAAAACAGAATTTAACTACGTTTGTCGATAAAATTTAACAAATTTTGCACCGGCACCGTACTGCAGGGTTAATAACACTGCCAATTTGGGTTAAAACAGTGAAAGTAACTTTACTACACATACGTTTGTTATACATGTTGTTCTGTAGGGAACTTGAGATTATTGGTTTATATGGTTCTACGTAAAAATAATAGAAGCTAATTTTCTGATCAGTGGTCAGAGACATTGCTTTGGTTAGCGTTGGGGAACCGTGCACGATAGTTAGATGATAATAATGATAAATTTCTAATCAGAATGTTATAAATAAGACAAACTGTGATAATGCTAGCACAGCTTCAATAAATACAGTTCATTGCCAAGAACACAGTTTCTGACTGCGTTGCAGATAACGTTAATTTACTTCAATTTAGACTGATTTACAAAGTTTACAAGCGCACTGGCTGGTGATTGACGCAAATTATGTTAGTCAAGCAAATTCTACGTACTTCTACGTAAGCCATACTCTGTTACCGAGTTGCACCGTTTTAATTCGAGCGTACCTCGCCGACTTCTGAATGTGTAAAATAGCTGCTACAAGCATCGACCTGGCTTTGGTTTGTAAACAAACTCCTGCAGGTTATTATGAAAAATTAATACTGAAATTATGTGACCTACTTACGTTTCACGCGGCAAATTGCTTAGTTAATCTTTTCTTTTGCTTGCTTTGTATTAGAGCTTGATCATTGTATAATATATATTACATATGTTTAGATCACAGATGAAATAAAAATGTGGAAAATTTCAAACACAATTTTTAAACCGGAATTCGCCGGTATGGTTATTGCCCTTTATCGGAACCGTAACCGGAACACGATTTTCGTCGGAACCGGAATTCCTGTTACTCCCTGATATATATTGAAAATTTAACTTTTTTAGGTATATTTAAACTTTGGCTGATAGCTCGAAAAAGGATACTCCGACCAAATGAACAAAAGCAAAGTTGCAGCTCAAGATAAGACGGTCCCCATTTTCCGATCTGTGCCTCTAAAAAAAGTTATAAACCTAAAATGTCGGGCCTGTCGGAACTTGTCCTTGAATCCTTGTGGGTTGAGCAGCTTTGTGCTGATATGCGAGTTCCGATAACCTAGCAGGCTATAACAGACTAAGGTAACGATTAGTCATAGTAAGCCAGGCGTCGCAAGTTCGGCCCCTACCTAAGTAGATACAAGTCGGGTGTGTTAATAGCAGGTGTTAATAATAGTCGGTAGCTTACTACGCTGCAATGCCTCAAGTGGCTAACTGGTATCAGTAATTCGCTCTCGGTCATTAACCACGGTTTGTTTCCCAGTAAAACACGGAGGCGCCGGTTAGTATTTTTATTACAAAGTAACAGTTACACACACTCCGAGGAAAACTTGATTTCTGATTACCCTTTTTGACCTCGTGCTAAATATTCCGGCGTTCCGATGCAGGCAGCGAATACCACTATATCTAGTGTATCATTACGCTCAGCTACCGGGTGGTCAATTTCGCACACCAACGAACGCACAAAACAAAATGCGGTTAAATCCAAAACCGTAATAATTTGGGCAGCGGTTGTTCAGCTTCGAGCCAGATATTTCTAAGACGTATCCCTACAGAGTTTACTCTCGGGAGTTAGTGTGTACCCGAGTATACAAACAATGAGTAACGAAAAACGAAAACCAAATAACAAAACAGTTGCCAGAAATTCGCTTTTAAACTAAAACGATTTTTATTCTGCTCGCCTCCGGCACTTTGATATCTTCCCGCTCTCCATATCAATAAACACGTTAACGTACACGCAAAATATACCAATATACGCGAGATAGCCCTAATCATGCCCTGTGCTTCCACCGTCGTATTCACTTGAGAAATCAAAGGAAAACGTGTTATACTCTCAGCTAACTTTCGAGCAAAACTTCAGCTAAACACTTCAACTCCGCCGCCATAATTAGCGCGGAAAAACGAAAGAAATTACTTTTATTATTTTTAGGATTTCTGGCATAATTCCGAATGAATTACTCCTGTGAACGATCCGTGGGGAGAACACCTCAACCAATAAGAACTCGGAAAACCAAGCAAATCTCACAAGCAACAAAACAAAATAACTAGCCTAGATAAGCATATTACACATTTCGGTATCTCTTTTTTAAGCGTCACATCTTTCAATAAACTCCCCAAAAACAAAGAAACCGACCGAATTGCACAAAAGCCAACATAAGACTAACTGAATAACCAGTCACTTTATACATATCCATTATAATGTCCAATTATATATTAACAACACTTTTAGCGGGCGGAGTCACAACCAATTAATTTTATTTATTATTAATAGGTACATAGTTATATATTAAAAGAGGAAGAGAAAGGGGTAGAAATAATTTGAATTTTAAGGGGAGGGAGTTTAAAATTTTAATATGAGAAAGTGATAAGAAAATAAGATAAATGATTTGATTTTTGGAATTAATAAAGGGGTAAAGAAAATATTTAAATAATTTAAGAAAAATAATAAAAATGAAAGAAAATTATTAAAGGTTTTTGAATTTAGGGGGGGGTAAGAAAAAAGTGTGTAAAGTGGTAAGTTTTTAAATGTATGGGTTTAAATTTTTAATATATGAAAAAGAAAAAGGTAGTTTTAAAGGAAATAGAGGAGGAGGTGGTTTAATTTGAAAAATTTATAGGAAGATATTGTTGAAAATATAAAATTTTGAAAGAAAAATAAGAAAGTTGAATTTTGCGGGAAATGATATATAATTATAATTGGAGATATATTGCTTATTTAAGGTATATATGTCTATGTTTTAAGTTAAATTAAAGTTAATAGGTAAGGGCAAATATAATATTTAGTTATAATAAATTAAAGATAACAAAAAAACTATAGTAAGATAGAATGATTTAAGCAAGTACATAAACATGCGAGCAACACGCGAAACCCAACGGTATATACATATAGGTTAGATAAGATAATAAGAATAAGTTATATAATGAGATAAGGTTAAAAGTAGTAGAAATAAATATATATTATAGATATATAAATAAGTTTTTGAAATGAACAATAGGGAAGGGTTTAAGAGAATTGGGAAAATTGTAAATTTCCGCGCATATTTCGAGTATTTACAATGGATGCACGTGGCTTAACGGTGCGAGTTAATCCCGACGCCGCTGAAAAAGTGGCTCAATGCGCTGGTTATTGGCGGCGCAAGGGCCGATGGAATGTTGAAGAACATAGCAGCCTATATCAAATTAACGACCAAGACAATGGCGAAGCTGCTTTTGTAATTGACCTTGGAGGAAACCTACATCGCGATACTGATCGATTATTTGCAGCAACGGCAGCGCAATGAAACCGACAATTGGGCCAAAATATGCGTTTGGATCCCATTGACTTGAATCATACGCCGATTAGTGAAATTCCGGAATCGGAAATGCGCTATAATCGCGATTATCTTCCGGATGGCATGGACGAGTTTAACGCATGGTACGAAGCAGAAAAACGACGACGAGCTAAACACAGCCGACGTCGTTCGCGTATACAGCGACGCCAAGATGTTGTCGCAGGTCGTGGAGATGAAACGGAGTTAGAGGAACATCGTGAGGATATGTTTGATGAAGAGATGAACCAGCAAGCTATACAGTGGGAAACCGAATGAGTACCTGTGCGTGAAATTCGCGAACGGATAATGACAGCTTGATGAGCATTATTTCGGTGCATGTGTTGTCACCCGCCCGACTGTATTACAACGTTTAGATCGTCAGGTATTACGAGAGGAGGATGCAGCTTCTAATGCTTCATCAGTTGCCACAACACCGCCTCCGGCTCGTACACCGGAACCTGTGTCAGACGACTCAGTACGCATAGTGGGATCTGTAACGGTCACTGCTAGTCCAGTGGATCCTGTCCAATATCATTCTACTTGGGTCGAAAATGAGCAGATTGCTCACGAAAACCAAAGGAAGTGTCAGAAAATGGGTGGTTTGGCCGCGCAAGAAAGCCTAGCAAACCTAATGGGGATTACTGTAGATCCGGAATCCGTGACTGAATCGTCTGGTAGGAGGAAAACTCCCTTAGGATTGTTAGGGTAGACTCGTCCGCCGTGACATTACCAGCTCAGGAAACGATGGATCAATCCACATTAAGTCGGATACGGGCTGAATCAGAAACAGCGGTAGTGTCATCGAGTGGTTTAACTTTACCAGTGTCTACCGCGTCTAGTTTAGTAACGGTAGCTCAAGCGGAGCCCGCGAAGTTTGCTATTGTGCCGATGACAGTACGACCAGTTAGGGGACGAGGGAGAGCTAGTATTATGTTCCTACCTAGCCTTCCTCAGTCGGCGCGTATGCGTTTGTCGCACGCTATTCGAGCGCCGTTTCAACAACCTATTTCAGTGGTGAATCCAGTGCGACCGCGTGCTATGGACATGCTCACTAATCAACTTGTTACTGTCGCCTACGAGCACGTTCAACAACAAGAACAAGTTAGGCTGTTGCCGAACAACCGCCTACCACAGTGGTGACGAGTGGTCAGGAAATTTCTCCTTCGTTGCACATTGGAGTTGCAGTTGGGAAATTTGCGTGGTACGGAGTTGGCACAAGTGCGTGAACAATTGCAACAAGCTATACCTCCCTCAGCAGTGCAATTCGACGGTGTGCTATTAATGCAACAAATGCAATTACATACGCGCGTTGATACTGCGTTGTATTATTTGCGTCGAATGGACGAAAGCTACCGAGCTCAACTGGAAGCCCGACAGATGGAACTTGATCACGCACATCGTCAAATTGCCGAACTCAAACTTCGATTACAGGAGAGGGAGTCGCCGGAACGCAAAACGCGAGGAATACTAACTAAGAAGAAAACGCAATGAACTGCGAGTCGTCAAGCGCGCGCAGAAGGTCGCTACGACTACGAAAAAGTGACCAGCGAATCTCGCGATAGTGATCGTGAAGCGAGGCGACGACAGCGAGGTAAACAACGTGCATCATCGTTTGTTGAACCACGACCACGACAGCGACAGGCAGTAGTTTATCATGAAGAGCAACAGTCGACGTCGGCGGCAACTTTTGCGCTGTCTTTTACGTCAACGCCAGCCGCATCGACATTAGCGGTGGCCACTGAAGTACAACGAAAAGCCAGTGATGTGGAAATTTTTGAGGAAGCTTCGGCCGTTACGCCCACGAAACCAGTTTTAACAGCATCAGAGGAACAAGGAGCGACTGCTATAGCGGCAGTGCCACCGGCCGGCCGTGCAACCATCGTCAGCACGACGCGACGCTGGTCAATTTGCGCTATTGAGCGAACGGCGAATTGGAACGGAAATGACTTCATTGCAGTTCAATGGTAATGACCTACGAATCGGTCGTATTACACCGTTTGGTAACCGGTTAATTTACCATTACTTCACGTTTTATCAAACTTTGTCCAACGAACCGATGCCACAACGTCTGAACATGTTGTATCAACACTTGTGTGATGAATTGAAACGCGAATTCAAACAAATTGGTGAACGTGGACGTCGCATTACCGAACGTGATTTAATTGACATTTTCTTCAAATGGGAAGAGCGCGTACGGAGTATTGTTTTTCAAAAACAGTGGGACGTTATTGTTACGCCAGAACTATACGATCTATTTATACGTCGATTAGCGTATACGGTACGTGGATTCGTTTATGAAATGTTGCGAAGGCGCAGTATCGCGATACTACATTTCCCGCAACTGCTTTTCATTGGCTTTAGCCGACGTAAGTGGGAAAGTGACGTTCAACAAGATATGCCACGTTATGCCGATACGCGTTCAGGTATCTCGAGTCTAGTAGCCCGAGTTCGAGATTGTTTTTCCAAATACGGAATATCAGCGTCTACGCGACGAAATTGACAAATTGGAAAGTCAACTAAATGACCAACAAATGCATGAAGAACCCGCACTCGAGCAACGGGAACAGTTACAGCAATTGGTTACACAAGTTTCAAGACAAACGCGTCAGCGATTTTCGGCTGCGTTCTTGAACGAACTTCAATTTGTTACGCAATGACATGATCAACGTCACGTTGTCCGGGGCAACCATCATCTGTGCCATTGGAACGTGATTGGCCATTGTACTTGCCGAAGCCACGTCGGGATTAAAACAATGTAACAGTACTGTCATTTGTCGTCATGTGGACGCAACAACAAACAATATTAGGTATAACCTTAAAAAGTATTAGTATAACCTTGTTAAATTTTGTCGTCATGATTCAATATGTCGGGTTATCGCGAACGTTTATTGGTAAGATGCCGTTTTTGCCGTAAGATGCCGCAAACACGATTTTCTAATACGTCGCGAAATTGCGGTTCGATTCCCAAACGGCTCAACAACATTTACGATTATTGACATTTTGCCGAATAAACGCTAGAGTCCTGATTAGGAACTCTTATAATGCTATTTGAAATTTATAGGATATCAAGCAACCATGAACGATTAATTTTAACTCGTCATGGTCGAATACAACCATGGCAACAACAATTATGGATATAGACACTATATGGAATAAGTATTGTGCAGTCCTGAATGGCAGGAACTCAGATTAATACTATTTGTCTGTGTATTTTTCTTATTTTTTATATACATTTTATTATAGCAACTTGTAGGGACGATTAATTCTTCGCCTCGTCATGGATGGATGAACGACGTCTGCTTGCAGCAACCACGTTATTCATCAACAGTAACGACATGTATTGTAAGTGTGGCGATATATAATGGCAAATCGAGCTGCGCTCGTTAAATCTTGATAAATCGGGGATAGCCCGTATTGATTTGTATTACTTGTTTTCAGCATAACTTGTGTTATATTGTGCCTTTGGAAAAATTCCATATTATTTTTCATTCATAAAATTAAAAAAAATTTTCATAAAAAATTTAAATAATTATAAAATCCAAAAACAATAAAAAAATTTATAAAACTCCAAAAATTTTCTATTTTTATTTTTCACTTATTTTTGGGTTTTGTCATAACTCTTGTCATTCTATTTTTGCTCATTATAATAGTTACGCGTACTGCCATAATAGCGTTGGGTTTCCAAATAATTGGAGCTTTCATTTCTATATTTGATGTTACTTGTATTATTATTTGTCGTTACTGGTTATTAATATTTGTTATTACTTGTTTTCAGGTTGTTGTTACCCATGCCGGGACGTCATGGGCTTACTAAGGGGGTGTTGGGGCTGGTGCCTTTTTCACCACCAAATTTTTCTTTTCCATAAAGGCCGCCCCCACGCCGCCCTGGTATTCCCTGTCGCCTTCGGCATGGCATATGAGCGTAATGTGTACGTAAACTTAAATATATATCCTACTATATATATTATATAAAAATATAAACTAGCTATGTATTTATTTATAACTATATAAAATATATATATCAAACCTATATAATTATCAAAATTCAACCAAACCCAAAACTTCCCCAAAACCTAAATTTCTTAAATAAAATTATATAAAACACACTTTTTCTTTTTCCCCACCCTTTTCCAAGGGCGTAGCCGGGGGGGGGGGGGTTGCGGGGGTCGCGAACCCCCCCTTTTTGGCTCAACCCCAAACAAAATTTTTTTGAACGATTCCTGTTGAAAATCATGTCGGAAATTGTCCTAAAACTATCCTCTCTCGCACTAGAAAACAATTATTTTCAACCGTATTTTTGACCAAACTTCACATTTTTGTATTAAAATTCGCTATTTTGCTAAGAGTAAAATTTTTAACTTGTTTATGGCGTACTTAATATACCAATTCTGGACCCCGCTTTCACATTTCTGAGCGCGACCCCCCCTTTTAGGTACCCACTGTAGGCCGCGACCCCCCCTTTCAAAATTCCTGGCTACGCCTTTACCCTTTTCCCTACAATATATACCCTACCCACCCTTTTCTTTTACAGCCAACCAAAATTCTACCCAAAATATATTTTTCTCCTTTTCCTACTTTTTCAACTAAAATTTAAACCCTCCCTCTCACCCAAACCTCCACCAATCTTCTTAGAATTTTCATATCTTTTTCCCATCACAACCCCCAACCATATATTAAACCCCCTCCTTCCCCTTCTTTTTATTTCCTATAAATTTACCCTTTCCAAAAATATCCTTTTTCTTCCCTTTTTCTCCATTTTTCAACTATCCCCCATTCCCTGAAAATTCAACCAATATCCCCCAAATTTTAATATCCTTTTTCCTTTACCACCCCCATTCATATATCTACTCCACCCCTTTTCCATTCCTCTATTTTTCATAAATTACTATTTTCCAAAATTCTCATTTTTCTCCAACTTTTCACATTTTTCAACCATCTCCTATTTTCTCAAATCTTAACCCCCACTCCCCAAATTTAAAATACAAACATCCTTACTTACCCCCTCCTAGAGCAATACGTAACTGAACGAAGTACACCACATACATCTTTAAGTATTCCTGCATTAGTATTAGCTGACTGTGATCGCTATATCGCATGATGGGGTGCGGTCACCAGTTGCTACTTAGGTACATACACATTTATAATGTTTTTAACTTAATTCTTATGTTCCAACTAAATTTTCTGTTGAAAATAACTTTGCATGGGTTTAAGGTACAGTTAGTAAGGATATATGGCATACAGTACAATCTATGGAATAACATCACGGGATCCATGTGAAATTCCAAATTTCTAACAGAAAGTTTCGCATATCGAAGTTAATTAAAAGATTGAAGTGAAGATTTTGTCAATTAAGGCAACATTTTGAGATTTTTGGTGTTTTCTTTAAAAATTATATCTCCAACAAGTCAATATAGTTATTTGTTACATTGACTACTTTTGGTTCTTTGACTGACACTTGGCGCATTAGTGTGATCCGGTGGATCCATAAATGTGTTTTTAACGATGAAGTAGTCCTGTAAGTACTGGATTTCTGAAAATCAGAAAGTACATATAATGTTCTTACTTCTCCGAACAAAGTGGAGGTGTCCCCAGGTATTTCGCCCCCCCAGGTGCCCAGTTTATGGCCCCAAGTAGGCTTCTGCGATGCAGAAATCTTTGTGAAATTTTGCCCAGCTGGCTGAAAAATGTGATAATATTTTTCTGTTTTGAGCAAAAACTCGTCAAATGTTTTTTCGCACGGATGAAGATCACTAAACTGTTGTCTTCATAGATATTCATAATTGCGGTCAGGCAAAATCCAGAGCGTTTTTTGATTTTGGGTCTGGTTCCGTGGTCAGGGGTTAAAATGTGGGTTTTTGACCAATTTTTCAGTACCTTTCACGGAAGCAAGGTTATTGTGATCATAACTTTCGAATTTTTTTCTATGGTTGGCTTTATTTCATAGTAGAATGAATATTTTTCCGGGGGGAAAAATTTGCCTGTTACACCGGGACTAAAAAGTTTCACTTGGGGGTTTTCAGGCATGGGAAACTTATCGCCGGCGTTGGTTTTGCTCTGCGAGTCATAGTTCCATGGGTACGGGGGCATGGCGCCCCATGGTTCCTCGACCCAAAATTCCTAATTTTATTGTGACCTGTGAGGCTAATAGGTTGCACTTGGGGGTTTTCGGCCATGCGAACTTATTGCCGGTGTTAGTTTTGTTCTAACTTGTGCGGCATTGTGTAATATCCACATATAGCATATCAACTTATGCTATCGAGAGCTAAATTGGCTGTGTACGCAAAAGGCGTAGGCGTATTCTGTTCTTGTGTCTTTTATCACATTGTATTTTCAGCTTACGATCTTCTGGACGAAGACATATGTTCAGCGTGCCATGAGCCAGAGAAAGATGCATTTAGTGGCACGCTTTGTTCGAAATGGCCGCTTTGTCCATTTTGATTACGTTTTTGGCAATGTCAAGCCTGGTTTTGTTTGCTGCGAAGGTCCTAACAAGTTTGCTTCACCCATGGATAACGTTCCACTTAGTGCGCTACGACAAATAATTGGACGACATTCCGTGTTGCATGGCCAATTCATGTTTACTAAAACGGGAACTGAGAATCAGATCGCATCGGATTTATCGTCCGAGGAGTACGAAGAAGAGCTATGAGCTGTATCTTTTATGCGAAGCAGTTGTAATAATCTTAGTTGTACTATAATTGGGTCACCGAGTCACAACCATGACCGGGTCACTGGCACAAGCTGGTGACCCAGTTCCATTTCTGGTTGGTATATATAGCCATACGTAAATGTATATATGTATAACCAAATGTATGCTCATAGATAAATGAGCCTAAGTCAAGCAGAGGGGGAAACTTTATCTGCTTCGTTTATGCTTACTGTATGGGCATATAGGTACATTAGCCTAGGCTAAAGCATTAGGCTTGCGTTTGTATTCGAGGATGCCATAATCTGCATATAGCTTACGCCCTCATCTTGACATTGTAATTTGTAAAATGCTACGGATCATTAAATATAACGTGTTGTATTTTCGAATTTGAATTATATAAGTATACACTGGAAATAATCGTGCCAAGTCTTTCCCCCTTAATATATTTCATTTTTAAGTTATTTTTGTTTAATCACCTATACCACAATCTTTGATATATACCACCCCAAAACCTCTTATACCCTGAATCCCTTTAAAATCCTAAAACCTCGTCAATCCTAAACCCATCGAGCCGTTGCCGAGCTAGGATTGGCTTTGATGGCAAATGATTATTTAACCAATGATATTTGGAATATATCAAAGAAATTTGTCTATCTATACCTACATAGTAAATCATAGGGACTCAGTCAAATGCATAATGTGCCTTGCGTTAAGATTTAGCTTGTGTTTTAAGCTGTCTCTAGTCCTAAATTGTGTTGTTCTTGACCGCATATATAATACAAGCTGTAATATTTTGCGTTGTTGAACTTTTGTTATCTTGTTCTGCGCTGAATAAATTTTTTTTGCAAAAACGGTATTCCTTGCAAATTTTCTGAGCGACAGGTCCAATTTCTTGCAAAAATGATCAATGTAAACTGTCATTTCATTATAGTCTTACGGAGTGTGGACTGAATCTATGCACTGAATTTGTATGAAGCAATTTGCGCTATCGCTATATTGCGAAATTTGTAATCCCGATTAGTACCCGGGATTTACCCGACGGTTACCCCTGAGGGCACACCTTAACCCAATGCCATATTTACCTTTACTCATACTACGTCAACGACTCGCGGCCAATGACACCCAAAATGTTTAGCGACTAGGAAAGAATGTGGAAAAATAGCGCAAAATGTTGAAAATTATCGGTTATATCCCCTGCCCCAACCTCCACAGAAACAAAATGGCGGTACTAAGTCATGTTACACACAGCGTATTTGAGCCCCAACTGTGCTTACGAGTAACTAGGTAATATATGACCAGATTACGCTGGTTTATAGAATTACTCGCATGTTACACGAGCGCGTAACCTGGTTACATAACGTTACCTAGTTACGCGTGACACCGTGAGAAGTCGTAACCGTGTTACGCTGAGTAATAGAGTCACACAGGTTACGCTAGCATGTAACCGGGTTACGGAACAGTGTAACTTGTGTAACCCCATGCTCCAGCGTAACTTGGTTATGCCGTATCGCAGCGACACGTAACTGTGCACAGTAGCGTAACCGGATTACGCTTGTCCATCGTATTACACGTAACCTAGTTACACCGCGTAACCCAGTTACTCGCAGCGTAACATTTGTAACCCCGTACAAACATGTAATTCAGTCACACGAAATAGAAGGTCTCGTAACTCCGTACACCAATGTAACCCAGTTACATAGTTTATGTTTTTACCTGTTACACAATCGTGTAACTGAGTTACACGTGCCTGTAACACGCTGTAACCATATACAAAGTTGTAACTGGGTTACGTAGGTTTAACTAGTTACAAAAATCGCGTAACTGCATACTGCAGCGTAACCCAGTTACA
>JASANE010020128.1:0-12110 GCA_030248225.1 Trileptium ribeirensis | reverse complement strand
TTGCTTTTATTTTTGACCGAGTACTGCTACTCAGTATTCGGCCGAATAAGTCGACCGAATACTGTAATAATCATCCACTGTATACCGAATACTTACTTGGTCGAACAACAATTATCTCATTTGTATATAAGACCGAGATAAAATTTATTGAAGGAAGGGTAGGAAAAAGTAAGTGTCGTGAACGCCACTTGGAAGTCATTTAAAATTGTTACTAATAACTTGTACATTGTAACTTACGTTGCACTTGTGCACTATAGCAAAAGTTGAAAGCAATCTTGCATCAGGCCTGCCACGAAAGCTTACAGTCAGTACCTGAAAGAAGTACAGTTATTAATCGACCTCAACTAAATAAAATTTGGAACGACATTGATTTATAGCTATTTTTGTTAAAAATTTTGATGGATTTCGATTTTTCCGAATTTAAGTAAATTTAATATTAACTAGATATAACTTTAGATTGTTTTCAACTATGTTTAAATTTCGATTAAACAAAATTCAAGTCGATAATGAATTAAAAACCCTTGGAGAATATGTTTTAGTCACTGTATTCAAGAAAATTTTTGATGATTTTTATTTAAATTTTTAGTGCCGTTTCCCAAAAATTTTTCAGGGTTCGAAATTAAATTGGTAATTCCCGTTGTATTAGTTTCGGTTGCTGTATTGGTTGCTGTCGCCATTTTACTCGCCATAAAACGAAAGAAGATCGCTATTTTGAAGTACGATTAATTTGTTAACATGAACGAATTAAATTATTGTTGTAACGCACCTCTGAATCTTGTGAAGTTACTTTGATTAATTTATACTGGACCAGTTGACTTCAAATCTGATAATGTACGTAACGTCTTAAAATGTCGTGTGATTTGTCGCTTGTTTTTGAAACACGATCGAAAGACCTTAGATGCTTAATTGCTTGTTGTTTATTCGTTATTTACGTCTAATACCGTTAAAATAATGTGGCTTACCTTCATACCAGGAGTGTGAAAGAAGAAGTGTATGGCACTTGCAAGTACAACTGTTAAGCCTGTGTTAAATGTCATGAGCGTTTTTCCTACCCTCTCAGGTTTGATTAATCTACCTATAAACTTCGAAGCATTTAGTCGGACCTCGGTGGGTAAATCGGACGCAGTGCAGTTTTGACTGATTCGTTAGTCGGGCACTACTAGTTTCGTTCAACTCAAAATAGAATTCTTTTCAAAACTGAGAACTGAGACAGCAGTTTTTTATAACTGTAGTACAGTAGTCCTACTAGCCATAAATCAGGCGGTAAGGGCAAAAACACCAGTGACATCTAACAAGGGCTTAACATTATACAACTCCAAAATGTCATGCTCATCTCATACCATGGTACTCTACTCTACTGTTGGTGATGCTAACTTGTACATAGCAACAATATGCAAAAAAGTCGGCTTGTGATCATTAAATAGAAAAATTTCGTTTATTTTATCTACGTTTTTATAGAAAAGATATTCCTGAGAGCAAGAAAATCTTAGGCATTGGAGTTACCGTAGCTTTTGGTGCTTTTAATTTAACAAAATATACTCTCGAACACATTTCGAAAAACTTCGAAAAGCTCTCTAACAAATTTAACAAGCGTGACAAAATTTCGAACACTTATCGAACTAAATTCGAACAAAACTTTGCATTTATCGACCGAATATCGAAAAAATTTCGAGCGAACATCGAACGATAAGCATCCATTTTTGGCGAATGCTGTATATGTATTTATAGACGCGACATTCGGGCAAAATGCAGCCTAAACTGCCATCCCGCAAGTTTAGTCAAAACAGCCGTGTTTAAATACCGCAGTTCGGTTGAAAGGAGGTAACTTCGAGCATCTGAAGTTGATTATTTGAATTTATGCGTGACTAACCACCCTATTTTGTAATACCCGATTGCCATGGCATAAATCGCAGTTCGATTCGATTTATTGCTATCGCAGAAATTCCAATTTTAATTGTTAGTCATTCCAATCAGTCAGTGATAATTCAATAACGTTATTAGCTATCCGTTGGGATATGCAGATATCTACGTACAACTACGATGAAATAAAATGATTGCGTTTAAAGTTTAAGTAATTGATCATACAATCCGCCGCGTGCAAAACGTGAGGTCATGTACAGAATAATCTACGTATGCGTTTATTTGATTTGGTGTTACAGTATTTATTTTTATCGATTTGGTGATGCAGTATTTACTTCTGCATTAAAACGTAGTGTTTATCGTATTTTCTGTAAATATCCAATTCCAGTGAACTGCATTTAATCGACATACAGTTATGCACAGAAATAACCTTTATTCCATACAAGCGTTTTCATTCATTTTCTTATTGCTGATTGTATGACAGTAGACCTTATTTATTAAAATATACATAAAATGAACAATCCGACGCAATCTTTTCACTATCTAAAATTATAGGAAAAAGCAAGAATCAAGTGCTGGCGCAGGAGGATTTTTCGGTGGGCCTGTTTCATTTTCGGGTAGCGGCATTGTATCGTTCGTAAAGCCCAGTCCATCGGTATGTATTTTATTAATTTCTGTTTTATTTCACTCTGATTTTATATAGTTTTACACTGCGTATGAAGATTAGCGTAAAAATTGTGATTCGCACTTCAAGGTAAACCGAGCGAGTATGCACAACCACGAGCCAGTGTTTATTGACAATTCCGAAGATCAAAATATCCTTCTGAGTCTTCTTCAGAGATACAGGAATCCAGCAATTCTACAGTAATGGTTGAAAAACAGCGTGACTGACAGTTCTGTCACGCTTGAACACTATACATCACTGTGTGGCTTGCTGCATTGACCAAAATACCAAAAAACTCTCAAAATTTATAAAATCGCAACTTTTATTATGAATTTATTATAACCTCATGTGGCATTTTTCACGTTGTAGCATCTGCGCTTACACCACTAGATACAAAGTAGTACCGAGCTGATGCAATAATTTCTCTCACCGTTTTTAACAATTATGAAAATCAACTGTCCCATTATAGTTCTTTGGGAATGTTGAATAATATTGACTTTCGGAATAGGAAAAAATGGACGACGCCTAGGGTACCCGCCAAAAATGACGGTCGCTCGCTCAAGACTCGATCGAACTCGCTCGCTTGAAATGCGACGGTTATTTCTGGCGCGTACTGTATTTATCAACCGCGACCTTTTTGCTAATGGGACCCTCCACGAGGTTGTTTTGGCTGACAACGTAAAATGCAATAAAAATTTGATGTGATTTCGACATCAAAATAACGAAATATGGCAAATGCTTGTGGTGCAACGACTGTTAAAAATTTTGACAGTAATTTTCCCCCGATGCTGATGCCCTTTTTAAAACGAACCAAAAATTGTTTGCCTGCTACCTTTGTTTTCGTTTGGCTCCTGGCTCCAAAAGTGCGAATTCTAATTCTTTTTATTAATTCTGTGTGAACCCCCCTTCGCATAGCTGAAAATCAGCTACTCGATAATGTTTTGTAACAAAGTTGTATATCTCGAAGACTGGATTCTGCAAGGATGTCTTTGTTTGTTCGACACTTGCGAATTTACTAATTAAAGTGTTAAAGCAAAACTTAATGGACCATAAGGATACTTTTAACCGTTAGATTTTTATTGGCTCGGGATTTACATGATTTCATTCCATTAATGCTGGAATAAAAACAAAACTTAAAGTATTCTCAAATAATTTTCTGCTATTGCAGGACGGCACTCCTCCGTTTGAGACCAGCGGACAAGTCGAAATGAAAGATAACTCGATGACACATTTTAGCAATCCAGTTTATGAACTAGAGTCTGGAAATGGGTCTACATACCCGAGTTCATCACCAGGAACAGAACACGATCAGGCGCTGAAGTTGCCCCATGGGGAGTTGAAAGAAGATACAAGTTCAACATCGCCAAACATACCTACATCTGTTGGTGAGTTTTATAATACAACTGACTACTGGTTTGTGAAGGCATAACAATATTTCCGGCTCAACAGTTTTGTGTATAAGAAAGTATTGGTTGATGTTTCGCAGAATGCTGCGTTGCGTGTTCAAGGTTGTCATTTCTGTTCCAACAACTAGTGGTAATTATTAAAGTTTCTTATGAAATGGACAGCTAGTAATACATTTACATCTTACAAATAAAAGAACATAAATAGGGCAGTTCGATGTCTCACTACTGTAACGCAGTTCGAACTGTTTTTCAAAACTAGGCAATTTAATATTTGTTCCTAACAGTCATGGTGGAGCATTTCACATCGGGTGTTGCAAAATAGGATGGTTCTTAAGGTCATCTCACGTGTAGCGGCACATTAGTTTTGAAAATGAAACAGTGATACTGTTTAATTCGCTGTGCATATATGTATTTCAGGGAGTAACCGGTTCCGGCGAAAATCGTGTTCCGGTTGCGGTTACGGCGAAGGGCAAACACCATACCGGAACCGGAATTCCGGTTTAAAAATTTTGTTTGAAATTATCGATATGTTTGATTCATCAGGGGTCCAAACATATGTAATATATGAATACAATGATCAAGTTCCAATACAACCAAGCAAAAGAAAGCATTAACTCAGCAATTTGCCGTGTGAAACGTAAGTAGGGCGTATAAATTCAGTAGGAATTTTTCATCTTAACCTGCAGGAGTTTGTTAACAAAACAAAGCCAGGTCGATGCTTGTAGCAGCTATTTTGCACATTCAGAAGTCTGCGGGGTATGTTCGAAATAAACCGGTCCAACTCGGTAACAGAGTATGGATTACGTAGAAGTACTTAGCGTAAGCTTGGCTAACATAAACTGCGTAAAGAAGCACTGTGCTTGTAAACTTTGTAAATCAGTCCACATTGAAGTAAAGTAACGTTATCTGCAACGCAGCCAGAAACTGCGTTTTTGGCAATGAACTGTATTTATTGTAATTGTGCGAGCAGTATCACAGTTTGTCTCATTTACCGCATTCTGATCAAAAAATTATCATCATTATCATCTGCCTGACGGGCATGGGTTGCCCAACGATAGCCTAAACAGTGTCTCTGACCACGGATCAAAAATCACCTCCTATTATTTTCTCTTAGAACCATATAAACCAATAATTTCCAGTTTCCTACAGAAAATCATGTAACAAACGTATGTGTAGTAAAGGAAGGCGACGGGAGACAGAGCGAAAATCTTTATTCTACGCTCCATGCGTTGTAAGCACATTCAGTTTAACGCAATATACGCAAGTGTGTACAGTGGAAGGCATTTTTTTTGCTCTGGGTGTCCAAAAACCGACATATTGATCGATAAATAAGTATTATTAGCTTCCTCAGTGTTTTTAAACTTTCAGAAAGGAATGTTATCATCGTAATATATTAAGTTTAATGTAAAAGCTGCTGCTAGTGTTTTTTTTTTGTTTTCTTTTGGTTTGGGGTTCGTGTGTTTGTGGGGTTTTGTGTGGTTCGGTTTTTTTTTTTTGTTTTTTTTTTTTGTCTTTTGTGGTTTGTTTTTTTTTTGTTTTTATTCCCAACTGCTGTATGTAGTAAGGCCGCGTATCATTTCAGATCACATAATTAGAGCAAATAATGATTAATGATGGAGTTTTAATCATCATAACTCAGCAACGGATGATAGGTTCGGTTTCACAGATAGCTCAAAACGTTTATCTTGATGTGAATTTAAGATACCAGATACATTTTAAAAATCTACACATCGTCTTATATCTACTATTAAATTGTGTTTTTTCGCCGTTGTACGTTATGTAAACTTTATATTATTTGTAACAAGAGGATGTGTAATAGATTAACAAATTTTACTGAAGTGCCTTAGTACAATGCTACTTATTTTTGTACCTAGGATCTACGTGTACGTGATCATACATTTCACTGCACGAGCTTCTATTCGTTAACGAGAACGGTTGAATCATCATTAAAATTGAAATCTGTTAACAGTTCGATTCAGGAGTTTCGTAATCACTTGTACGAAATTGCAGATAAGATAAAACCTCTAATTTTATGATATCATAAGATATCTGACGACCTTGTCTAGTGTTATTTTTTAAATTTTTTCCAGTGGTCCAGGTATTCCAGTTTTGTAGAAAATTTAGTTCAAAATTTCAGTGAATTTAAGTTCATTTCTAGTGACATACGTATCGTTCAACTCAGAACTGAAAATAAATTTAAGTTACCTTAAAATTATTTCATACGTCTAGTACATTTTATTAAAATGCATCACTAAATTAATATATATCGGTGAAACCATACCTCAAATCTGTAATAATTATGTTGCAAAACACTATTTAACTTTAAATTTCGAGCTTTAGTCAAAGATTCGCAACGTAAGCTTTGTAATATTTTTGGCATACTAAATGCGTCTCAAGGTTGTAAATAGAAACCTACATGGTTCGATCACTGACCTGTTATTTTGTTATTCTTTAATGAAAGTCAGTTTTAAGTCAATCCCCACTAACTAAATATTATATTTTCAGCATTTCTGTTGTAAATTACGCATACTTCAACTAAAGTGATCACTAGATTGAAAGTTGCTTGCTGCTAATTTTTTCGAGCCCATGACTACTGACAACCGTATAATTTTGACATTATTCTGTCCAATCCAAGCTTTTCACTCAATCATTAGACGGTATGTTGAGAAATATGCGTGATATTTACAAGGATTAAAATAATTACTACAGAAATAACCTTTGTGGGTGTTGAAACTAGCCTTCGATCGAAAATAACCATAATGCAAATGACCATAGTGTTCCAAATCCCGCAAAAGAATACCAGGTATTCCATGGTTCTAACAACATAATTTCATTTTTAATTACGCATTGTGTGGTACGTTTTACATGTGCAACGGTTGTTTTTGTCACGTGGTGACGCTTCGTATATGTTTATATAATAAACGCACAACTACATATTATCAACAATATACAATTTACCTAATGGTTTGCTTTTATTTATATATGTGTGTATGCTATGCTGGGCTCTGCATGCGCTGAAAATTTTGCCAGGGGGCCCTCTGGTGCGGAACCGGGAGCGCGCCATTTCGCCAGGGGGCATTTTGCCAAGAGAAAACGTTTAAAAATTGTGTCAACAAAACCCTTTTGATGGAGAGAAAAACGGTTTGAAAGCAAATTTTGACAAAATTCGTGAAATTTTTGGCTTCGGAACGGAATTTTAGTAGAAATTTTGATCAAAGTTTTGTACTTTGGACCGATTCGAAACAAAAAATTTCCAAGAGGCGGTGAGCCGGGGGGAGCCCAAAATTTTGCCATGAGGCATGAGCCGGGGGGCACATGTTCTGAACCAGGGGGAACCGAAAAATTCCAGCCCCACCCCCCAATTTGGTGAGCCCAGCTATGTATAAAACATTGGTGCATTATGGGTTTAACAGTTCAAGTGCCCTTCAAATGTCAGCTAAAGACTTTGTGGCATATATTTTCCAAGGGTATATGTGGGTGCATTAAAGCCTGTGGTAATTACTGTTAGCGCGGCGGACTATTAGGTGCAAAATATCAGCAGTAATTATGTCAGAAACACCCTTTCCGACATCTTAGCTCAGAGCACTTCATGCCACATAATTCCAAAGAAAGGTACCCTTTCAAACAAAGCCCAGTACTCAACGTCTTTTTAGTATGCACATAAATCATCGAATAAATTAATATTTTTCCAGATTGGGGAATGGAATAGCGTCCCTGGTATTTTTCGATTCCCTGGCAAAACGGGTGCTCCGGTTTGTACTTTGTGGCAGATGTTGAGTTCACCGGTGGCACTGGGACACAGTGCCACTGACAAAAATTTAGATTTTGAAGCCTCCTGGTGAAATTTTCAGTGAATGAAGCCGTATGATGTTACCTGCAAGAATACGCCCAAATTTAGTATATTTCAACGTTATCGTCGATTATTATAGAATGACTTAGCGTTGCAAAAATAATTTTCCACGCAATATACGGAAAGAATTCGTACTTTATCAGACAGTATTTATGAAACTGTTTAGCTATTCACTGCATCCCCATTACCGATGGCCAAAAGCCGTTACAAATTTAAGAAGCACCGAAACGTCGTTTAGTCCTTACATTTCTTTCTATGGTCGGATTTTATTACGTTCGTAAATAACAATAGTATATGTTAATCTTGAGTAAACGTTGTATTGTATGCTCCAAAGTTACATCCACGGCTGCGTTTTAGACGTTGGTTACATCATTGTGGATAATATGTTTGCAGAGATTCTATTTTTTCAGAATCTTTGCCTACATCAAAGGAACTGAGGCTAAAATTAAAGAAGCATGTTGACCCTGCACCGTCATCGCATTTGGATCATGATAAAACCACACTCGTTACTGAAGAGGATATATCAGATGTGTAGTAAAACCATATATATATATATATTTATTTGTAATAATCATGGCCATTATTAAACTGTGAAGTGTCAACGATGAGAAGTTTGATTTTCCATATTCAATTTTGTAAACCGTGTCTCACACATAACCTATAAAAATTTGACGGATTTGTTCACTCGTTGGCAGGGTTTATTTATATTTTATACCTAAAGCACAAAACGTATGGAATTATGTTACAAAAATATGCGTATTTTTCATCGTGCCATGTTTTTACATACCGGCCACTGACGACCGGAACATTTTATTTTAATCTACATTATTTTCTTTAACGGCTAGATAGCTTAAACGGGTTACATTTCTGCAGTAGATTATCTAGGGCCATAATGGCCTACGGATTGCCACCACTATGACTGTTTCACTCACCAAAACAAAATTTTTGACCTATGCATAACCCGGATAAAACTTTCGCTGCGGGCATCGATTTTTTTGCTAGGAATTTACAAAATATATATCTGTGAGTTTGGATGGGGTGAATTCATTTGCGTATGAACTTTGGTTTAAAATAATACTATCGCATATAAACCTCTTTGCAGACATGGTCTACCATTATTTGGTTTTGCGTAGCTATCATCGTTAGATTTTCAGGGTGATCAAAACATAGCCCTAATCTTCATGATTATTACTGTCATCAATAATTATTATTTTTAATGCATTAGTCTAAAAATTCCTCGACGCGGAAAGGACTGTGGAAGCATAACTAAACCAAAATATTTCGGTAGACTTTTCGAGCCATTTCTTGGTATTTCGTTTCGTTGAAACTTTCAAATTATTTTACTGTATTATGTTATATATCTGATATTCTATGTTTATAAATTCCGCGACGTTTTTGTTTAAGGTTTTATCCGATTGGGTTTGTAACCTTCAGATTTATTTGACGCACGAAATAAATGGATACTTTTGTAAGCTAAACATACATAACATGTAGATTAATAATTTTGACACGAATTTGAGGATTTCTATTTTATATTCGGTCTTGATAATTCCACTATCTTATGATCAAAAGGGATGAAATAGCTCTGTTCTCACCTTAACAGGTTTTCTTATCCTCATTCCTAAGATACAGTAAAATAGGTCTTTCACGTTCTATATTTATTGCTAAATATTAAATATTAGATCCAATGAACACTGCCGGATATAAACATTTGTATGGCTTCGTCTTCACTCCATCTTTGGTTAACAGAGTTTCAAATATTCTTGGTACTTTCTATTTTATATAATTTTTGATGGCCTATCTAAAGTCTGATGGAGAGCCCCTGTCGCGCCCACCGCCTTGATCCGCTAATACCAAAGCTCTTTATGCTGTTGCAAATCTAGGTTATTGAGCTTAACGTGTTTTCTATTACTTTTTGTTTTCATCATCATCGATAACTCTGATGATCTGCATTTCCATACGATTAAGTTAGCGCATTTACCAATCCCGGCGACGGCAAGCCATAACTTCCGAACATGATATATAGACATTTAAACATTACGAACAATATTATTGTTGACTCAATGTATTATAAATAATCATTATCGTTAGATATGTTAACAACAGCAACATTTGGCAAAGGACAAGTCATCGTACGGTGAGGTACCCAACAGCGACAGAAGTTATTATTTTTCGTGGGATTGGGAGTTGGGGGTGGGGGACAAATATGGCTTGGGGTCACAAGCCCTGCAGTGGGTAAATATAGCTTAGGAGGTCTGACCTCGGTGGGTAAGCCACGTCCTTCATCCTATGGTGATTAGTTGCACTATATACACTTGAACATAATGACTGACTTACATTCCTTGCACCAAAGATAAAATGTGCAGCAGGCATAGCTGGCAAACCATTGACACACACGATGCCAACTGGACTCTATGTTTATTTTCTAATTTCTGATATCCGGCTACCCAACAATCTTCAACACCCACACGACCCACCGCATTTGTGCAGAATCATCAGTACAATCCATGCTGTTACATTGTATTTAAGTTGTTATGATTATGTGAGCTTTTTAATAACATAAACCATATATCGCCGTTTTGCAATTAGCACCGCGTCTGGCAACGCGCGGCTACACGAGTCTCTCTAGGTTCTTGCAACTGTTATTAGTTGCTATTAGGTATTTTAGCTTCCACAGGCCAGTAAAGGTGACACATATATTGTACATATCAAACCAATTCACCCACCTTATTTGATATACAGTAAGACCGCGTTTGTACGCTTTGAATGAGTATATAATATATTTACGTTAAGTACACCAGATGCGGCTCGATCTATTCTTGGTTGCTGTTGTTTCGGTTAACTGGTGTGCTTTATTTGATATGAAGTAACATCGCGTTTGTACACTTTCAGTGAATAATCAGATATTTACGTTAAGTACACCAGAGGCGGCTCGAGATTCTCTGACTAAAATTATCTGTTATCAGGACATAGCCTAGCCCGTTCGACTTTCAGGTTAACAGCTCAGGTCAAACCGAATCCAAGGTACCCACCTTATTTGATATGCAGTAACATCGCGTTTGTACACTTTCAATCAATAATCAGATATTTGCGTTAGGTACATCAGAGGCGGCTCGAGGTTCTCTGCCTAAAATTATCTGTTATCAGGACAGCCTAGCCCGTTCGGCTTGCGGTTTAACAACTCAGGTCAAACCGAATCCACCTGAGCACCGGTTCCGAGTTATCTTACCTCTACCGCCCTCTTCAGACCGTGAATCCCGTGTGTGAAAATGGATCTTCTGCCAAATCAATCGCACATTTAGTCAGCTTCTTCGTTTTTACAGTAAGAAATGTACACAAAATCCTCCAGTCGCTTCAAAATCTGGTATTTCGACATCCATAATACCAAGTGCGCATAAGAGACATTAATACACGCTCAAGGTCTGAGGCCACGTGGGCGGGGTAGCCATGGCCTCAGGGATGTCTTTCGTTCGGCGGAGAAGGGGTGGGGCCTTCGGCACCACAGTGGAGCCTCTTGGCACGGTCTTCGACGTCTCAGAAGGATGGATAAATTTCCCCAACCACTATGAGCATAAACAGCTTATGCATTCCTAATATTTATTAAGAAGTTAATCGTTGTTAGTTTGTAATGTAATTTATCCTAAATTGCACAACCAAAGTTACCAGAGAAAGGCTAAAGATTTGTATTCAGCACATTTCGTCGATGAAAATGACAGGGGCTAGTCAGAACATGCTGCATGGGGGCACGGGATTAGTTCTTCGTAATTATGCCTAAAATATAAAATAATCATTAAAACTGAAGAACTAAAGTATTAAAGCAAGCGTATTACCGCCTGCTAATTTCAAATCATGCACTTCCAAGTATTCAAGGTTATGTACTTTGAACGCTTGGAAATATACATTACAAAATAAAATCATCATGAGTAGCGTTTCCATGCGGCGTAGTCTCCAATAGCCAGCTGTTAGAAACTTTTATCTGTTGCAGTCATCTGTAAGATACGAAAGTCTTAAACATCTATGCATTAGAACATCAAATGTCTAAAAGTTAGCTTTAAGCAATTTTTATGTACCTTGCAAAATATTAAAGTTTCTGACAGCTAGAGATTGTAGTCTCAGGCAACAAGTCATAATAAAAGATAAAAGTCACAAGCAGACGTTTGCAAGAAACTAAAATATCATATAGCCGACCGTTAAAGATTTTACTTCTTGTAAACGGTTGCTAGAGAGAAAACTGCCCATATTCTTCACGCAACATTCTGTGAAACCTGCATAGCTTCTGTTAGCTTTGTTCAATTTTCCAATCTACTTGAGCTTAGGTATATAGCTGATA
>JASANE010020127.1:0-14378 GCA_030248225.1 Trileptium ribeirensis | reverse complement strand
TCGTTCTCTACCCAGCAATGATCCAAAAAATTATCGCACGGTCTTCAGCCGATGTGCGATTTACAGAGGGCCAACTTTGTGCAACGGCGGGCCCTCGCCCACCGTTCTAGATCAGGGTAAATTTCGTGAAAGTCCGTTCCAGTCTAACCTGGCGGACTGGGCTGGCGGCTACACCGTTTACGAAGGGGCTGAAATGATGTACATCCAGTTAGTGGGGCCTACCCTGACTTCCGTCATGGCCGAATAATTATGGCTCGTTCTAACCAGTACGAGATCGATGACTTGCGTTATAGTTTACAACACTGGATTTGCTTTAAGAATTCTTTGTAGTGGTCACTTCATCCGTATTTTCTACGACGGTATCCTTTATGTCAAGCGTGCCGACACCAATTTTAACGGCTTTGGTAGGGATAGGTCGAGATTTTGCAGCTTCGAGACACACCGACCTCGATTTCTAATGTCCGGGCCTACTTCCATTTTCAGCGGGCGAGCGAGTGCAAATAATGTTCGCCCTCTGCTCTGGGATCCCGCCTCTGCTGGTGTTTGGTTAAAATTGAAAGCCTTCTCTTTATGCGCAAAAAGCAGCAAATTTTATAACACGGTACTTTATAACAAAAGCTAAAAAAGATCTTGGAGATAATTCAGTGATCCTCCGCTATTATATAAACATAAACATTAAAATCTACTTAGTTGAATGCCTGAACTTCTTCTGTCCAGAACAGAATTGCATGAAAATAGCAAGTGTATGGCTACCAAATAGCGTTTATAGCAATCTAAATATTTTTCAGGAGTTCATACGACAAAGCACTTGTACTGCTATCAGCGGCCTATCCATATGGATTTTTTAATCCATAACTATTTATCTGGCAGTGTCTGTGAAATTCGTGTAGTTAGCTGTCTGTATTTTCTTAATTGCCATTTTATTGCGGGTTGCAGCCGGTAGTTGTGCATTGGCCTATTCAATTCATTATTACGATGATATGTGCTACGCTTAGAAGTATCTTTGAACTGCGCACTGCTGTTTCAACGACCTGATGCAAATGAGGATACCTTTTCTAAACGTGGACTAATGCTGCCGGTATCGAATGTTTGTGTTTGAAAGTGGGGTACCTATCGATTGTTCGATCAAGGCTTTGCCAAAAATATATGGGCCGATGACGCATGGTTAAACGTAAAATTAAAATAACGTAGCCTTAATTAAAAAGGTAATCAAAATACCATACTATCGTGTTGGTTCCAATTGATGTGAATTAGATAAATTGCGAATTCGTATTATGCTAAACGTCAATTCTATTTAGTTTCGTAAAGGTGTTTTATAAACCAGGATTATTGGAACTTGGGGAACGATTTTAGGTTGATTGTATGAACCTAAATTGGTAAGCTCCAAAAGCATTGTCATGATACTGCCAATTTTTATTCCCCCCAAAATTCAACCGAACTTGTTTTTCTTATTCTTGGTTTCTACATTTGTTTTGTCAGGAGGAAATATGCGATCCGGAATGCCTAATTTTGCCATGGGCCGTGTTAAACAGCGAAACCCACCGATTCCAAGGGGATTCTAATAATTTAAAAATTCAGCATTTTTGTTGGAAAACGCAAGTATTGTTAATAAATTGGGTTTATAAACGCTGCTAACACGAGTTTCCCGAGCGCCAAATGCAATTTTTATGTCTGCTCAGGAAGGATAGATGATTCTGGCTGAAAATGTTCGCGTTGAGGTCTTTGAACCTCAGGGGTAAACTCCCCAAATGGACACCCTACTAAACGAAAGATAGATATTTGCTGTACGTAAAAATGGATATTGAACATCGCTAACTTTATTGAGACATTTAACTAATTCTGCACTGTTCATAAAGTGTTAAAAGTGTGTGACCTACAACTCAATTCTCCTTGTAACAGAGTTCATAATAACGCTAAACAATTTATTTATCGCGATGGTGGGCTGAATTTGGCTAATGCGCCACGTAGCATTTGTGATAGCGAATATGAGATTTGATCGTTGTTGAACAAACGCTTAAAAGTTTTTTGAAAAACGTCGGAGCAATAAAATACATGAATTCTTGCAGTATACCTTGAAATCAAGCAACCTTAATACGCTAAGCTTAATACGCTCCGTATTGTTCGATGGATCGATTTGAGTGCATTTCTCATTGAAAAGAATAGACATTGTAAGCTAGAAGCAGCGTCCAAAGCCTATTTAAAGTTGTCCAGCTCGAAAGTGGGACCCGAAACGCTTGGCCAAAGGCGTTGCATCTACAACCCGACAATGCCAAAATTATGATGGAATGCCAGCGTGAAGCTGCGATCAACTCGGTATCTTCTCGAAAATTGAAAAAATGTTTATCAGCAGTGCAAATGAATGTCAAGGCATAAATTGAAACACTAAAAACGAAGCTTTAAAAGAAACCGCAGCTGCTAGAACCAGGCACTGATTAAAACACGTTGTTTTGAGGAATATTTTTGTGCCATTCTAGACGTATTAATCACTTTGTTTTATTGCGCCACGGTGTCAATTTACTATATCTTCTAAAATGTCTTTGATAATATTTAAAATGTATTACTAGCGTTAAAATAAAATATTTTGCAAAAAAATCATAACTAAATTACCACTTCGATGCATATTGCTTAGAAATTGAGCTAACTGAAATGAAGATGGGTGCTTTAGCCAGTGATCTAAAATAGTGTAGTTACCGATGGGTTTATCCTAGGTAATAGCTGTCATTAATTATGCCTCTGCTCCTGAGTAACCATTGAGTAAACTAAACAACTGCTGTTACAATCTTTATGTTTTTAGTGGTTAAATAAATTAGAAAGATGTATATAATATATATTCTTTGGCTAAGATATAAAGGGTGTTCCGAATAGTCCTAAAATTGTAGGGGTTTTGCAACGGTTTTGCTTGCTGTAACCGCAAAATTTCGGTAGCTAGCTTTCCTTGCGTGGCTGCGTAGTCTAGCGCGGTGTCCCATGTTCCTGAATTTTTAGATTTGGAAGCGTGTTTGTTCCAGGCAAAAAATTGTGCTCCTAACATATAAAATCAAAATGGGACTAACATGGCACTTAGAAAATGAGATTGACATCTTTGCTATATCGTTTATTCTTTTGATGTGAATTGATAAACGACGAATTTATATGCAAAAGTCGAGACTATACAGGTTCACAAATATTAACGAGCAGAAGTATAGAAGCACATATCACAACATAGCAGGCTTCAGATTGGAAATATGTCCGCAAAATTGCAGAAACCCAAATTCTGTGCGAAACATCTAGTTATATATTTTATAGTTTAGAATGGTTTAGGATATGCTACCCTGAAAAAAGGAACGTAAACACAAACATCGAATAATATTTAGGTTTGTAACTTGTGTGAATAATGGTTTCTATCGTACAATGTTTTGTACCGTAAGCCTTAGGTCAAAAATCCTAAGGCTATGTCTAAACATAACACTAAGCCTAAACTCGAGGGGACGCAATTGAATTTTTGTTCTAATGTACTCATGGCAAGTTTTCTCCCGCATAGTTATAGTAAGATGGAAACCTGACAAAATGTCAAAATTCTATGTTTAAATCACATTAAATTTCGAAAAAATAACGGTTTATATTGATTCACATAATAAAACGAAGCTTACAGTTATGATATAGTAATTTTATACACATTATGTTTGAGATTTAAATTTTATTGATAAAACATTATTACACGTAAACAAACAGTTGCCATAAAATTTTGATCGTTTATTAGGAAGTTTAGGTTTATAACGCAACACTTATTTTTTGTCAAAGAATAATCAGTAGTCCGTACAAAAATTTAGTTCTATTTCAGAGGCTAAAGAATATAATAATAGTTAAGTGAGACAGTGACAGACCAAGGAGACATAGATATGGTTGAACGTGTTCAACGGTATTATACTAGGCGCGTTTATAGCCGTGCGAAAATAGCACCCGCGCACTACAAAACACGGTTAGATTTCCTGAAAATTGATTTACACGAACTACGAAGGTTGCGTTTTGATCTCTGCACATTCTTCAAACTGTTCAGTGAAAACCAATACCAATTTCATTTTAAATATTTACAATTAAATGATTTAAATCGAACACGTGACATTCTCTAAGACTTCGCAAGCCAAAAATATAGACCAATGTTTTAAGCATTTCCAATTCGTAAAATAAACCACTGGAATAATTTGCCAGACACATTGGACGGACAACAGTTCATTGCAGCCGCAAACATTAAAATTTTCAAAAAACCACGAATGCAAGTAGCCTTCAGCAAATCATTAAAATACGATCGCAACATATAACAGATGTAAGTGGTGGTATGTACCTCCCCCATTTTGTTAGCTATTTATTTACTAGTTTATTGTGAAATTTATCTATGCTTATATATGTTTATAATCGCCTTATAAAGTTGTTTCACTAGTAAATTGATTTGACTTGACGGAATATGGGACTCAAAGCATCATATTGGATCATATTTGAAACAAAATGGAGATCTAAGTTACGATTATTATTCGTTTTATATGTTTGTAATATAGTTATATAGATTATTACGAACCATAAATTTGGACTTAACTACCTATAACATGCCCGTAATTTCCTCAAAGCAGTTGAGAGCGGCGGTTTAATATACTGTAAAAATTTTATTCAATTATTTTATTTAGCGTAAAAATTTGCCTACCAGACTATTCATGGCGATAAAGAACAATTTGCAGCCGTACGACAAAGGCTGAACAATCGAGCGAAAACTAAATAAACTATATCAATGTGCAAACTAGGCACTTATTGTACAATTATTTTGTACAAATATTTTAGATAGCGGTTGTTAATATTACTAAATCAATGTGTGCAGGAGCAGCTATTTAGCCTCGATACGCATCACGCTATTAAAAGCACGTTCTCTGATAGCTTAACGAGGCAAACCTGAGCGACATTTGTAGACTTCACTACGCAGAATCTGTTGCCACTCGTCGAGGTTCCGGAGAAGATCGATGATTCTGCATAGACCAACAGTCAAAGAGTCGGCGTAGCTCAGAAGGGTCCCGCGGTGATGGTATGGAGTTTCAGGTGCGCGAAGTCAAAGTATGTACTGTTGCTGTTCTCCATCATGGAGATATCAGCGTAAGGCTCAGCCTTTGATATAAAGTGCCTGCTCGATCGATACTGATACATCTCTCGTAGTCCTGCTGATTAAACCTATTTTCAATTTTCGAAAATACCGAGTTGATCGCAGCTTAGCATCGCATTCCATAGTAATTTTTAGTACTGTCGGGTTGTAAGATGCAACGCCTTTGGCCAAGCGTTTCGGGTCCCACTTTCGACTGGACAACTTTGAATCAGGCTTTGGACGCTGCTTCTAGCTTACAATGTATTCTTTTCGATGAGAAATGCACTCAAATCGATCCATCGAACAATACGGAGCGTATTAAGCGTAGCGTATTAAGGTTGCTTGATTTCATGTATACTGCAAGAATTCATGTATTTTATTGCTCCGTCGTTTTTCAAAGACTTTTAAGCGTTTGTTCAACAACAATCAAATCTCATATTCGCTATCACAAATGCTACGTGGCGCATTAGCCAAATTCAGCCCACCGTCGCGATAAATAAATTGTTTAGCGTTATGTGAACTACAAATTAGTTGTAGTTCACACACTTAACACTTATGAACAGTGCAGAGTTAGTTAAATGTCTCAATAAAGTTCATGTACAATATCCATTTTTAGGTACAGCGGATATCTATCTTTGGTTTAGTAGGTGTCCATTTGGGGAGTTACCCCTGAGGTTCGGACCTCGACGCGGACATTTTTCAGGCCGGAATCATCTATCCTTCCTGAGCAGACATAAAAATTGCATTTGGCGCTCGGGAAACTCGTGTTAGCAGCGTTTATAAACCCAATTTATTAACAATTCTTGCGTTTTCCAACAAAAATGCTGAATTTTAAGAATTATTTAGAATCCCCTTGGAATCGGTGGGTTTCACTGTTTCACGGCCCATGGCAAAATTCGGCATTCCGGGTGGCATATTTCCTCTGACAAAACAAATATAGAAGCCAAGAATAGGAAACAGTTAGTTTGAATTTTAGAATAAAAATTGGCAGTATCATGACAATGCTTTTGGAGCTTACCAATTTGGGTTCATACAATCAACCTAAAATCGTTACCCAAAGTTCCAATAATCCTGGTTTATAAACACCTCTACGAAACTAAATAGAATTGACGTTTAGCATAATAAATTCGCAATTTATCTAATTCACATCAATTGGAACCGACACGATAGTATGGTATTTTTGATTACCTTTTAATTAAGGCTACGTTATTTTAATTTTACGTTTACATGCGTCATCGGCCCATATATTTTTGGCAAAGCCTGATCAAAAAGCGATAGGTACCCAGTTTCAAACGCGAACATTCGATACCGGCAGCATTAGTCCACGTTTCAAAAAGGTGTCCTCAGTTGCATCAGGTCGTTTGAACAGCAGTGCGCATTTTCAAAGATATTCTAAGCGTAGCACATATCATAGTAATAATGAATTGAATAGGCCAATGCACAACTACCGGCTGCAACCCGCAATAAAATGGCAATTACGAAAATACAGACAGCTAACTACACGAATTTCACGGACACTGCCAGATAAATAGTTATGATTTAGAAAAAATCCATATGGATAGGCCGCTGATAGCAGTTCAAGTGCTTTGTAGTATGAACTCCTGAAAAATATTAAGATTGCTATAAACGCTATTTGGTAGCCATACACTTGCTATTTTCATGCAATTCTGTTCTGGACGAAGAAGTTCAGGCATTCAACTTAAGTCGATTTAATGTTTTATGTTATATAATAGCAAAGATTACTCAATTATCTAAGAGATCTTTTAGCTTTTGTTATAAAGTACCGTGTTATAAAATTTGCTGCTTTTTGCGCATAAAGAGAAGGCTTTCAATTTTAACCAAACACCAGCAGAGGCGGACCCAGAGCAGAGGGCGAACATTATTTGCACTCGCTTCGCCCGCTGAAAATGGAAGTAGGCCCGGACATTAGAAATCGAGGTCGGTGTGTCTCGAAGCTGCAAAATCTCGACCTATCCCTGCCCGGACCGTTAAAATTGGTGTCGGCACGCTTGACATAAAGGATACCGTAGTAGAAAATACGGATGAAGTGACCACTACAAAGAATTCTTAAAGCAAATCCAGTGTTGTCCAACTCTGGTGTTAATCATTCGATCTCGTACTAGAGGTGAGAACGAGCCATAATTATTCGGCCATGACGGAAGTCAGGGTAGGCCCGGCATGGATGTACATCATTTCAGCCCCTTCGTAAACGGTGCTGAACCGCCCGGCCCAATTCACAGGTCAGACTGGAACGGACTTTCACGAAATTTTCTCCCTGATCTAGAACGGTGGGCGAGGGCCCACCGTTGCACAAAGTTGGCCGTCTGTGAAATCGCACATCGGCTGAAGACCGTGCGATAATTTTTTTGGATAGTTGCTGAATCTTATATATAATGTTTGTCAATATGAAACGTCGTTTTTGGCTCATATAAAAAACATCAGCGACTACAAAATTCTGACATTTCTGCTTAAAAATGGAGTTTCGCTTGTTTATTAAGAAGTATATTATAAATTATTATAATATATGAAATACAAATGTCCTGTGACTAACCTATTGTAAACAAGGGTTAAATAAATCATTTTATCGCTAAATAAAAGGGTCAAAGCGCTACAAATCATTAACGTATTATTTGAATATTTGCGTTACCATAACAATATTTTAGCACTAAGAAACCATCCTTCAGTCATTATAAATGACATGTTAATTTATTTTATTGTTTTGATGCATGTGGCGGCTTTTAATGAATCTATAAATTACTAAAATCAGACGGAAAACATGTTGGTTTAAACAAAAATACAATGTAATCAAAATGTTGGTTTTCATACTTGTCGCCAAAAATACAAACTTTTTTATAAGAGAAGTAAACCGAACTACTTACATTAAATAGTTACTAAATAAACATTGAAAATGCCACTGCATTTTTTAAAACATTATCGTAACCTTGATGCTTTTAAAATACCGTGTATACTTGACCTATTAAACTAGGCGGTACAACAATATCTATTGGCAACCGTCGGGCCAGTGCGACCAAATTTTTCAGAATTAGTATTCGTGAAAGTCTAAGGTACTGCATCATTTTGCCTGCTGATGGATCGTAATTGACCTATTAAACTGGGAGGCACAGCGATTTCTATTTGCAATTGTCGGGTCAGTGCGTCCAAATTTTTCATAATTAGTATTCGTGAGGCTTTAAGGTTCGGAATCATTTTGCTTTTAAGGTAATGGATTTCAATTCACCTATTAAGCTGGGCGCCACAGCAACATCTATTACAATCGTAGGTCAGTTCGTCCTAATTTTCAGAATTAGTTTTGGTGAGAGAATAAGGATCGGCTACATATCTAGTTAACGAATACTAACGGATTGTACTTGACGTATTAAACTAGGTGATACAGCGATATCTATTTGCAACAGTGGGGTCAGTGCACCCAAATTTTTTAGAATTAGTATTCGTGAGTGTCTAAGGTTCGGAATCATTTTGCGTTCAATCTAATGGATTGTATATCACCTATTAAGCTGGGCGGTACAGCAATATCTATTTGCAGCCGTCGGGTCAGTGCGTCCTAATTTTCAAAATTAGTATTCGTAAGAGTTTAAGATTCGGCATCGTTTTGCTTTTAAGTTAATGGATCGTCGTTCACCTATTAAGCTGGGCGATGCAGCAATATCCATTTGCAACCGTCGGCTCAGTTCGGCCTAATTTTTAAAATTAGTATTCGTGAGAGTCTAAGGTTCGACGTCATTTTGCTTTTAAGTTAATGGATCGCAGTTCACATATTAAGCTGGGCGATGCAGCAATATCCATTTGCGACCGCTAGGTTAGTACGTCCAAATTTTGCAGAATTGATATTCGTGATAGTTTATCGAATAAATCGTCTAAATTCGATACAAGCTGGCCAAAAGACTACGTTTGTAGTCAACGGCAGAAGCGGCCGATGAATAGGGACATGGAATGCAGCATCATGGCCTTTTGTTGCTAGTTTAACTACATGTAGAAGATTGACGCCGTTTCCGGTCATAATAGCGACAACATCGTCAGCAGTGTAGCTCGACCTGAAGAAGCGAACGAGCATGTGCGCTCACGGAGCTGGTTTTGCGATAACATCATCTCACTCAGCTTAGAATCCGAGGCGGACATTAGATCTCGTTGCACTACTTTTTAAAGCGTTTTGTTCGAACGGTTACCAGATGTTTCACGGCCTCCACTCTGACCGCGTGTGGATGCGGCCGCCTCTCGTGTTGCGCAACGGCGTTGTCTGCGGCGAATCACTGTGGTGTATCCGAGAGAACTATTTGTCGCCACGGATTCTTCTTGGCTTAGATTTTGCAGGCTACGCGACGGCTACTCCAATAAATGATTGCTATCAGCTGGCGCTTGGCTTTCAGGATTATTAGGTTGTGTATTATCGCCAGAGAGCAGTCGAATCGCTTGTTCAAGCAGAAGTTCGTCGTTGTACTGCAGAGCGAAACGACATACACGGCGATTAAGCTGATCAATGTGGTTTTGAAGTCCATTACAGTAATGTTAGTTAATTTTTAATGAGTGTACTACTTATTAATATTTCTTCGCGTGTATTATTGCACATCGTACCACAATCGGATACGGTTTAAAACACTGAATTAAATTGGATTGAAACCAATTCATAAATGAATAATATAGATAAGATGCGCCCTATGTATCGATTTGCCAATCCGCAACGCCCTCCTTAACTTGGTTGTCATCGACAATACATATATTACTTTGGGTCAAATAAGACAAAATAGAGTTGGAGCCCTTAGTTTGTAAACTCCAATTTCTTTATTACAGGCTAAAACTTTATTCAATGTTACACCAAGAGTTTATGAAGGAACCGTCGATTAGGGCTTAAAAGAGTATATAACGGACTCTTGGTAAATACAACACGAATACGTAAAAAATTTTCAAGCATTTTTATGCTGATACAATCTGGTACTTCAGAATGTAGCAGCGAATTGCTCTTCGCTAACCAGGAGGGAGCGGTTTCGCTTTTGAAGCCGGTTGCAATTACGATTCGGCTAGAACAGTAGTAAATAATGCTACCAAATAGTAAATATACTCGGGAATCACATCACTTTAAAAGCTAAATACGACAGCAATCGCATCGCGCAGGTCGTATACGAAATGAAGAATATTAAAATGGATACTCAGATTCCAGGTATCGGTTCCAGTGCAGCGCTCATAATCACATCTTTTATATTTCTCTTTAAACTTTAATGCCCTTTAATAATAATAATAAAACATTTGTAACGCGCCTTTTCCGCAAAAGTGTGACAATATCGCAGGATAATAAATGTCAAGTAAAGATGTCATGTTATAAACAATTCATATTCATGCAGCCGGCATCAGATGAGTTTACAGCTTAGATTTGAACTGAGCTAAATCAAAGTTCGGATTTCGTAACGCACTAGGCAAGTTGTTCCATTCCGAGAGTCCCAGAAAACAAAAACTATTGTTTCTTGTTACATCGATTCGGAGTACTCGTTCATTGGCAAGTCGGGCCACTGACGACTGATTCAACATATCAGCAATGTAAGATGGGGTGTTTGAACTTAAAGCATTATAAGTGAGCATCAGCATATTGTATTTAATTCGTCGATCTAGAGGCAGGCAATGCAGTTACCGCAAGACGTTACTTATATGGTCGTGTCGTCGAGTACCAGAAATCATTCTCGCCGTAGTGTGCAGAAGACTCGTATCGTCAAGTACCAGAAATCATTCTCGCCGCAGTGTGCAGATGACTACGAAGTGACAAAATGTATACAGACTGTAAACTACCATACAATGCATTACAGTAACCAATTCGAGAAATAACAAAAGACCTGGCGATTGAATAGGCTGGATCAACATCCAGACGGTTTAGAATTCTCCCTATTTCCAGTAGTTGCCATGTGCAAGATCGTGCAAGTTCAGCGATATGTTTCTCAAATGTGAATTCCGTGTCTATAGTCACTCCTAATATCTTTATGATATCAGTAGGATGTGCCATTTCACCTCCAACGTCAATAGAACGGCCCACATATTGCTGGCGACTGAGGTACATTAGTCCAGTTGTAATTTGTTCAGCTTTAATTTGTTGTTACCAAACCAAGGGTTCAAGGAAACAAATAGGGGTTGCACCGATGACACTGTATGTGCCTCTTCGGGGGTATAGAAAGATGTGTATACCTTACTGTCATCAGCACAGCTGTGGAAGTTAAAACCAGCCGCCACCACCATTTGGATTACCGGCGCGAGGAAGACGTTAAAGAGCGCTGGTACAATTACGCTGCCATGGGCACTCCGCTCTGAAAGACTGTAGACCTTGACATGGATCTCCCTAGTTTAAAGCTCTGTGCTCGATTTGTCAAGTAAGATTAGAACCACTTCAATGAAGAAGCTGACACTCCGACGTAGCGATGTCGTTGAAGCATCATTGTATGATCTATTGTGTCGAAAGCAGCAGATAGGTCAAGGCTCATGAGCAGAGTCACTTGTTTTCTTGCAAATGCTATCTGAATATCGCTGCAAATATTGACCAATGCAGTCTCTTTGGGATGCAGACATTTGCGATATGCAGGCTGGACTTTGGGAATGTGGTCGTTTGTTTCTAAGTGGCTGATCAGCTGTCCCATCACTACTTGTTCCCGTTGCAACTATAATTTGGTTAGAACAGTAGTAAATAATGCTAGCAAGTAGTAAACAAGGTAACAATGCTACGATGTAATATGTAAAATGCATATGTTTATTCATGTAAAATGCGACAACAAAATTTGAACAATATTAGTTAATGTTCAATACGTGATCTGAAGCACGTTTTAATGCAAATGCTGCCATACAAGGTTTTTTTGAAACTCTAACCGTTATAATAGCTACAAAAACATATGACGACTGCCAAAATGTTAAGGGCATTTACGGTAGCTTTATGCTGTGTATATCAATATATATACATAAAGCGACGGCAGTTATGCATTATCTGCAAGTTTAGGGTTTTAAAATATTTTGAACATGGCGAACTTTAAAACATTATATTTAGCTTACGCAGGACCATCATATATGCCTGAACAAATAATTATGTTGCATAACGAAATCTCAAAAAACTATTCTATGATTTGTAAAACACTTTGTGTACAGTTGTTAAAAATATCGTAAACAAATCTATTTTTCTGCTAAAGGTTTTTAGTTTAAAACTTATTTTAATTCATAAAATTTTGCATTTAAAAGAAAAGTTGAAAATTGGATTTTCGGTAAATATATAGTATGGTTCAAGCATCACCATCAACATTTCACCACTGAAAAATAATTAATTTCAGCTAATAATCTTTTTGATACAGTGAACATGTCTGTATCCTATATGTAGTCTTTTAATAGAGCACCATTGTTAGTATTAAAATATATATTTATTTAAATTTATTTGCTTTGTTAAGCATTGGAAACTAGCAGGCAATATGTCTCTTTGAGTGCGTTCCTCAATACTTTGGCAGACGTCATGTTTTTGTAGCTACTATAATGGTTAGAGTTTTGAAAAACCTTGTGTAGCAGCAGCATTTGCATTCAAACGTACTTCAGAACACGCAGGGAACATTAACTAACATTGTTCAAAACTTGTTGTTGAATTTTACATGAATAATAAACATATGCATTTTACATACTACATCGTAGCAGTTTTACCTTATATTATTCCTTTTACATGGTCACTAAATACACCTTAGGGCCAGGGTTAAATTAGTGGAAAAATAATGATGAGGCTTCAAAATACAGCTGAGAATTTGGGCTCTAAACTTGGCTCAGCTTTATAGCCGAGCCGAGCCTGCGATGATGTGTGAATGGCCAAGCCATAGCCTAAGATGTGTTTCAGAGAGTGGAGTCCAAAGTATCGAACTCCGGGTTCTGCTCTTAAAAAGATATTTTCCAAAATAACAGACACTAATTATTATAATTGATGTTTAGTGTTTTTCCTAGAATCCGAAAGACCGAAATTTGTCCATCCGAAATTTTGGTACCATTCGATTCAGCTGAGTCGGAAAATATCCATTTAGTCCAGTTTTATGACGTTTTTCCGATTTTTGAATCCCCATTGGTCCCCCTTGTTGCCCAAAATTTTCGAAAAAATTCTGCCTATTAGCACGATAATCTACCAAAGGCAAGAACAGCAGAGGTTATATCGGCTCGACTCCTAAAAGCTCTAACAGCAACCATATAGTTCATTTGACTGTTTACATGTTCTCTCTAGAGAGTCACAAAATTTTGCTGTTTGGAGCATGAGATCTGATCCTAGCTTACTATGGGAAGAGCTGATCCGAGTCGAGCCAGATACCGTTCACGAAGAGGCGAGTCGAGCAAGAACTTGAAAAACGTGGCTGTTTTCCACCTATAATAAATACTCAGTAAACTTCCGGCAGGCCGTGCTGGATCCAGGACTTCCTCGTGGAGGGATCTCGCACGCCCCTCCTGTGCCTAGGAGCCGCACCCCCCTGCCGAGATACCGCACGCTCTGTCCCCGACGCGCAGCAAGCAATCTCCCCTTCTAGGGACTCTGATCCCTTCTCAGCACCACCCTTCCCCCGGAGGCTGCACGCCCTCCCACTCTCTAGGCACGGGCATCCACTCGCCCTGGCGCGATACCACGCCCCCTGAGATGCCGCCCCCGCGAAGTGGTGCACCCCTTGCTCGAGAGGCGCCGCATCCCCTGAGGCGCCGCAAGCTCCGCCCGCCCCCGAGGCGACGCGCCCACCCTCAAGCGCAGGCGCCGCAATTCCGCTGGGTCGGCCGTTGCTTCTAGAAACACAACTAATGATAGCCCACTTTACAGCGCACCTGAAAAACTTAGCTAGATAGCGCGTTGCAAACCTTTATTGTTTGGGTCCTGAGACCTGAACCTAGCTTGTCATCGAAAGAGCCGAACAGAGCCGAGCGGGGTACTGTTCCAGAAAAGTCGAATCGAGCAAGAACTTGAAAAACGTGGCTCTTTGCCGCCTATAATAAATATCCAGCAAATTTCTAAACAGTGGAGGATCCAGCATTTCACGGTGGAGGAAGCCCGAGGCGCTGCACCCTCCTATAGGGCGCCACATCCCATTTGAGGTGCTGCAATCCCCTCCCCGAGGCGCTGCAAGTTCCCGTCTCCCGATGCGCCGAACCCTCCTCGCAGTGAGGCGCTGTACCGTCCACCCCGAGGCGCCGAACCCTCCTCGCCGCACCTTCCCTCCAACGCGCCGCAACCCCCTCCCCCCGAACCCTAATCACCGCAGGCGCCGCACCTTCCCGTCGAGGCGCCGCACCC
>JASANE010020126.1:0-20274 GCA_030248225.1 Trileptium ribeirensis | reverse complement strand
TATAAAGTATAGGAAGGGATTTTGTAGGTATGGACGCTTATATATACACAAACAGTAGGCGTGTAGCATATAGGAGTTATACATACATGTATGTATGTGTGCATTATATGTTATAAATCTATATAATATACACATATTTATATACATTATGTACATAGCTAACATACCTATGATGACTAATCATGGCTCCCCGCTTCGATTTCGTAATCACACAAAATTTGTATGGAAACCCCCACCGGTTGGGGGGACAAAACCGGGGTTTTTCAGCTACTCATGCGACAGACACACACACAAACAGGGCCTCCTCAACCCCCCAGAGCCAAAATTGAAAATTCTAGTTCCACTCGCTCGCTTCGCTCACGAGTGATAAGCTTCGAAGACCAGGCTCCAGATCCGGTTTAAATGGACAGTTCCGTTTATTTTCTCATATATATATACATATATATTGTGTATTTATAATAAATATAAAGTATTTACCCCTTCTTAACCCTCTCCCCTAGCCGAACTCGGAATCAGTCATCAGACTTCATACAACCAGAGCAACATGAACGTCCATTAACATTTACATAAAATGACCAAGAGCCCCAATGTAAGCACAGCGAAAAGGGGCGACACCAAGCTAGAAGATATCGCTGATGGGGTTGAGAGATGACGAAGGTTTACCGACTATTTGGGTATAGCCTAAAAACTGCGGGCAGGGCAGCACTCCGCGATTTCTTTCCGATGCCCAAGTACAGCCAACAAACCAAAAACCAATTCGTATAAACAGTATTATAGCGCCACTTCGCAAACATTTCTAGTTTTACATTATTAAAAATGTTTACATTTAAAAAAATAAAAATAACAAAATAAATAAACATATATAAAAATGTATATATATAAATATAAAAATACATATGGAAAATAACATAAAAAATACATTAGTGAAAACAGTCACATTTCTTATCAATAATAATTCCAAATAGCATGAAATCATCAACCGTTCAATTATAATAGATATATATATTATACAAAATATTTTATATAATTATTTTGGATTCAGCGTCTTTTTGCCGCTCTTGTATTATTAAAATATAACATTATTAGAATTAAATGTTGCGTTACTACGATCAACCAAATACGTCCAACAAAAGACTTAGCCGCAGTAAGCAGAGCGTTTTGGACTAAAAAAGACGTAAAAAATCGAAAACAGGACTTTACCGACCGCCAAAATATTACATTTTATTAAAATATAACACTGTTCTTTTCACGACATGATTCCAAAAACTATAAACGATCTAAGGCTTGAATGAAACTTTTCTGATCGAAATTATTCACTGTTATATAATTATACAGTTCAATTCCGAAGCAGTACACGATAGAACTCAGCGTATTCTACCGATAATGTCGGCTGCGATCAAATAAAAACGTCGTTCAAACTCAAAAAAGTTAAACGAGCAAGTTCAAATGTTTTCCTCAAACTCTCAGCTCAAATTTTGAAAGCATTTTGGGGAATTTGAACGTGTGAACACTGTTCTAAAACCGCTGTACGCTCATACTACTCTATTAAAATTTGTACCATGATAATGCCATACAATTATTATTATTGTGTGACATTATTTTGCTACAATTTGTCTAGAAATTAACAGAAATAGGGGCAGTTGCATGGCGAACAAAATCTTACACCAATTCTGTACTAATTTGTACACTATGTATGACTATGTCCACATAAGTTATAAGAAATTGACTACAATAAATGTATGACACAATGTAAATCATTTGTATGAATTGTAACACACACAAAATATGTATAATAATTTACATATACTTTGTAGGATATTACGCACAAGAATTGTATTACTTTTTACAAATTACTTTTTACACATAACTTTGTATGAAATTACATACAGCATATGTATAATAAATTACACATGATTTGCATGAAATTTCATACAACAATGCATGATTATTGGCACATAATTTGTAAGAAATTTCAGCTACTAATGTTTTATCGCACGTAAGTTATTTGAAGCTGTATAACGCATACATTTTCATTATATTACAAAATTGAAAGTTAATGAATAAATTCCCCATTATGTTTATTCATACATTATATGTATTTTATTCCGTAAAAATATTTATGACAATTCATACATTATATACTACATATATTATATTTAATACAAAATTATATGCAAATTGATACATTATATATATTTGAATTTCGTGCAAATAAATAAAAAAATTTGTACAAATTATTATATAATTTTTCATATATAGTGATAATTCATATGTTGCATAATGTTACGTTTCATAGAATTATACTCACATTCGTATAATACATGTGTTATACTTAATGCAAATATATGCGATGATTCGTACATTGTGATGTATATATTTCATACTATGTACATACATATACATACCAACTTTGGAATTTCCCCTGAGAATGTACATTGCCACCCGAAGTTCTGCCACCACTTTTCGAAGGGTTGTGGACAAACCAGCCTTCCAACCGTTCTACTGCAAAAGCCACCGACACCGCATCACTATCGACCGGAAACATAACCTGCTAATTGAGACTAACTTACCCCACTAACGGTCAGATCCAGGTCTGGATCTATTTTAGCATCATCGTTACCATTATCACATATACCACGACCCCTTATTGGTCCATTTTGGATGTCAATACTGTCCTCGTCGCAACATCCAGATCCCGCTTGAACAATTGCATCCCGGACTTCTGCAAAACCGATCATTGGCGAATTGTACTTGTGCAAAAAAGAATTGTTGTCTTTATTGACCTCTGCTGAACCGTAACCACTACTGCTGCTAATAGTAGTTGTAGCTATGTGATTATTATGAGATAAAATTTTACTGTTTTCCGGCTGATTATGATAGCTTTTGTCGGTAGAGAGGCTATCATGCCCGGTCGAAGACGTTACTAGTTCGTTTAGTATCCTGCTATGCTCAAGTTTTTGCTCGATACGCCGAATCTCGTCCAGTATTCGCGACTGCTCATACTCTCGTGCGCTAAGAATATTGCTCAAATTTTCAAGAGTAACATCGAGGGGCGGGCATTGCTGCTGATGCGATAGCGCAACATTCGAACGATTCAGTTGATATCCTGGCCGTGTTCGAGCAGGATACCCACCACAAGCACTGTTCACTCTCTCGATCGAATAGTGTTTACCGGTGCAGTTGGGTCGGCAGCAACGCGGGAAGAAGCTGTTGTTGTTGTTGTTGTTACTACCTGACGGAGATGACCCGAAATTATTATACCACAAATAATTGCCATGGCCGATGAGCTCAGGTGTGCTGATACTTTTGAGAACGTGATTAGGCAAACCACTGCTGATATTATTAAAGTTAGTGTCGTTCGAGCAACAAATGGCAGCATAATCGATTAGACGATCGTTTTCCTGAGCCACGGAAGTTGTTGATTTAGCGTTAGTTGAGCGTGAAAATGTCGATGGCACATTTGAACCATTTGAAGCCTGAAAAACACAAAATCTTGCCTTTTATTATAATTTTACCAATGCAACAGTACACGTAACTCCGTGTACAAAACTACGGTGAGAATGACGACAGGTGCCGGCCAAGGAAAGGTATGCAGATATTAGGCTCCCATAGGGGGTGTGGTGTAGAGCCATTACAAACTAAATCTCACCCCCCCCCCTCAAAAAACACGCCACAAATTTTAGGAAAGTGGTGGAAATTTTTACCAAAATAGGGGAAAATTCGTATAAATACAGCAAAAATTGGGAGAACTTTTAGGAAAAATTGGGGAATAATAATTAAAATTTTGAGACTAATTACTATGAGTTGGCTCCTGAAAATATCGAAAATTTAGACACAACCACCGCCGGAACCATCTACCCACCCAGCCGACGGCACTTGACCACCTACAATCAAAACTAGAACACGTACGCTTTATATCTAAGGACATCGAGCAACAATTCCAGGTTGCCACCAATGTCGTCTTGGTCACTGCTCGCTCGCAGTTTGCACATGGGAAGCGGCCGTCTCTCAAAGCACCACATATTTTAAACTTAACAAAAAACGACACACTGATAACCGCTCAATATTACGTTGTCTTTCGACAGATATTTATCTACAATCACAGAGAGAAGTCTGCAAAAACGTACAAAAACGTACGCAACTGCGTACACACGGAATTTGGCCAGACGTAATTTCCGGAGCCACGTCTGCAATTACTTTTGTCCGTGATAGTACTTTGGTTTCATGGCCTTCTTAATTGCACATATTTACAACATTGTTTTCTTATTCAGGGAAGCTATTTTATTTAGCAACTAGCCAATTTACCTACATACCTGACACTGACTAGCGTCATGTCCGACCGCATTTGGTACAATTACTACCGGAACGCCATTGTATTCAAGGGGAGACCGCTGTAGCGGCCGAACGTCGACCTGTGTCGTCCGACCCGTACCGCACACGCCCCTCTCGTTGTGTCGATGAATTTCTGGGTTGGAGTAAGTGTGCTCGACCAAACCACGGTTCTTGGCAACGAGATGGAGAAGGTTTGCTTTGTTTGTCATCAAAGCCTGATACTGCGGCTGTGACTGTTGACCGGCGAAATGATTGCCCGGCAAGTTGCTATTTGAACACGAAACGAACGGCGTCTAAAACCGATAATAATAAAATTCTACACACTAATACATATATCTCTGCGTTTTTGTTGGCCAGTCCCATTCTGTTTGGTTATTCGTTATAACCTCCTCCGAACAAATAGTTGAATTTTCTATTTTTCTTATAAATAGGCCAATAAGTAGCTTTGTTCAATTCTGTCATACAGAAGGCAACGATTCAAATCCTCAATGAATACCGAGGTTGGGTCATAAAATTTATCGTTAATTAGTTCGCAGTAACCCTGTTTTGTTAGCAATACAATATTTTTTGGTCCCAAATCGATGCATATGTATAATTGCTCACTATCCAAAGAATCTCAACATCAAGAATCCAAAGAATCTCAAGAAACCGAACTGCCAACGGAAGGCAACGATTCAAATCCTCAATGAATACCGAGGTGGGGTCATAAAATTTATCGTTAATTAGTTCGCAGTAACCCTGTTTTGTTAGCAGTACAATATTTTTTGGTCCCAAATCGATGCATATGTATAATTGCTCACTATCCAAAGAATCTCAACATCAAGAATCCAAAGAATCTCAAGAAACCGAAATGTAGGTCAAAAAAGAATTAGGGAATACAGTTCAGATACGTCCAAAATTAGAATAGAAGACAGGTTAAACCAAGACATCGCAGCAAGCCGCAGCCACCAGTTTTTTTTAATTAATAAAATCCAATACCTTTGACGTTAATTTTTTTGTTCTAATTGAGCGGAGCTCGGCGAAGCCGAGCGAAGCGTTTTTATTTCCTGTCTGGGAGCAAAAAATTTCCTGTCTGGGAAAAATAAAAAAGAGGCATCGGCATTTATCATTTTACCATGAAATAAATCCAACCAGAGAAAAAATTCTAAAGTTAAGATAAAATAACCCTGCTTATGTGAAAAGTACTAAAATGGGTCAAAAAAACCCATATTTTGACCTCTGACACCGGAACCAAATCCCAAACCAAAAAACGCTCGAATGCACACGGTAAATCGACTATGTCGGTTCGAATTAGCCCAAGAAAAAGACCATAAAAATCGATTAAGTCGTTCCCCAGTTGTGGCCGATCACACACACTGACGGAATTTAAAAAATTTCACCCTGCAACACACAATCTCCACTACGTTTTACTACGTTCTAATAAATACAAAATTTTGTTCTAAATGTGTTCGAGCAATGCTTGAAATTTCGGAGCGGTTTTTTAACTTTGTTCGAGAGCTGTTCGAAGTTTATTCGAGAATATATGAATTTTGTTCTATTTCTGTTGGACGTTCGGTCGTTCGTTCGAAACGTGACACTTATGTCTGGCGAGTGCTGTATCTTGGTACATTGGAAGCAATGGGAGGTGATGTTCCAGTTCGTTGAAAACACTGCTGTACAAACACTAAACTGTACTGATGTTCGTTTGAAAAGTTCAAACTTTTACCCAAACGTGTTCTATGCGACTGACTCGAGCACCGCCAAAAATTTTGCTTAAGCGTGCTTTAACAACCGCAGCGTTATTTCAAGTATTTAGGCTGTTTTCATATTGTATCTTAATAGATTTGTTCGGATCTGATTTGTGGTTGCATTGCATGCGATACGATCCAAGCAAATTCTGCGTCCAGGTAATACCATGTGTCCGTTTATGTACAGTCACGGCCAGAAATAAGTTCAAAATGATCGATCGAAATTTCAATTAAACGAAATTTCGATCGCCCCGGATTGCACTTATATTTGGCTGCGATTGTATATTTCACATCATATCGTGCGATTCAGATATTGAGCATGTTCACACATAATATTCGTTCACGAGGCCTTGGTCAAGAAGAGTTCGGTTATTAGTCTATCTCTGCGTCATTTGTTCGTGCAAAGGCCAACGCTCATGTACATGCACTTGCAAAATACGTTGGCTTGTGTAAACCGGTGGTTCCCGCTTTTCCTTTCCCTCCCCTACCCGGTTCGAGCCCTTTATAAATTTAGAATCGGGGCGACTCCCGCCTGATGCCCCCTGGTCCAGGGTCCGCGGAGAAGCCAGATACGTCCGTGTCGACTGATGACCCTAGTTCGCCTCGACAGCTAAATATTAAAAAATTCATTTAATGGTACACCATGTTGCAACAATAACCACTGCCATTGAACGATCTAAAATTTTTCAAAGAACGCAGAAACCTTTATACTACCGCTGAAAGCGTTTGTGCGTGCTTTTCCAATAACTTATATCTATGTACTGCTTCTGGTTCCGTTTTTGAAGGATTTGCATTTCTTCCTGACTGTGCATAAAATCCTACCGTCACTTTAATTCATCGGAACAGAATTCGTTTTCAAGCGAGGCGAACGTTACACGTGAAATGGTTACTAGGTGTTAGAAATTGCGAGAAATCGTGCGAACCGGGCTTCTGCCAACAAGGTTTCTGGCGTTGCAAAACAAGCACAATGAACATCCAGCCTATGTATCGTCGAATCGATAGTAATTTTGTAGGATACGGCATGCTCACCTTTCGCTGTGCACAAGTCTCGTTGTTACATTCCTTCTCTTGATGTAGTTGGAAATGACGCAGATCCTGAACCATCTGATAATCTTCGGGACTCACAGAGGGTCGGATTAGTGCAGCTTCATAGTCTGGTGTCGGACGATATGGCGGAGCGCCATTGACCAGTGGATCGGACTGGTTCATAGGAAATGACGATGATTCCTGGGGCTTCAAACCACAGCTGTCCGCGACGCCGCCAAGCGATTGTGACGTCTAGAAATAGAAACGCAATACACAACAAGTGTCGTTAAAGTTTATATTTTTCGTCACATGGCATGACTGTTAGTTTACGAAACAAACAAACACAAAAGCAAAACAAGGTATGGAAAAAATTTCCCCCAACGAGAAATAGTCTGAAGTCAACAAAAAATTTCATTTACAACGATGGATCTCAAAGCGAAGAATAAATATGACAGAATTCTTGGGCTAAGCTGTACTCAAACAGCTGAAGTCAAAAGAAAAAATCTCATTTAGAATGACTAATCTCAAACGGAAGAATAAATATGACCGAATTCTTGGGCTATGTTGTACTCAGAAGTCAACAGAAAAAATCTCATTTACAACGAAGGATCTCAAAGCGAAGAATAAATATGACAGAATTCTTGGGATAAGTCATACTCAAACGGCTGAAGTCAACAGAAAAAATCTCACTTACGACGGATCTCAAAGCGAAGAATGAATTCTCAAAACAGGTCAGGAGAAAAATTCTCATTTACAACGAAGGATCTCAAAAGAATATATATGACAGAATTATTGGGCTAAGTTGTACCAAAACAGCTGAAGTCAACACAAAAAACTCATTTATAACGACGGATCTCAAAGCGAAGAATAAATATGAGAGAATTCTTGGTCAACGTTGTACCAAAACAACTGACGTCAACAGAAAAATCTCATTTACAACGATGGATCTCAAAGTGAAGAATAAATATGACACAATTTCTGGTCAAAGTTGCAACAAAACAGCTGACGTCAACAGAAAAATCTCATTTACAGCGAAGGATCTCAAAGCAAAAAATAAAGACATAATTCTTGGGCTAAGTTGTACCAAAACAGCTGAAGTCAACGCAAAAATCTCATTTACAACGACGGATCTCAAAGTGAGGAATAAATATGACAGAATTTTTAATCAAAGTTGTAACAAAGCAGTTGACGTCAACAGAAAAATCTCATTTACAACGAAGGCTCTCAAAGCGAAAAATAAAGACATAATTCTTAGGCTAAGTTGTACCAAAACAGCTGAAGTCACCAGAAAAATCTCATCTACAACAGCGCATCTCAAAGTGAAGAATAAATATGACAGAATTCTTGGTCCATGTTGTAACAAATCAGCTGACGTCAACAGAAAAATATCATTTACAACGAAGGATCACAAAGCGAAGAATAAAGACATAATTCTTGGGTTAAATTGTACCAAAACAGCTGAATCAACAGAAAAATCTCATTTACTACAGCGGATCTCAAGGTGAAGAATAAATATGAGGGAATTCTTGGTCAAAGTTGTGCCAAAACAGGTCAACAGAAAAAATCTAATTTACAACGAAGGATCTCAAAGTGAAGAATAAAGACATAATTCTTGGGTTAAGTTGTACCAAACAGCTGAAGTCAACAGAAAGATCTCACTTACAACAGCGGATCTCAAAGTGAAGAATAAATATGATGGAATTCTTGGACAAAGTTGTGCCAAAACAGGTCAACAGAAAAATCTCATTTACAACGAAGGATCTCAAAGCGCAGAATAAAGACATAATTCTTGGGTTAAATTGTACCAAAACAGCTGAAGTCAACAGAAAAATCTCATTTACAACAGCGGATCTCAAAGTGAAGAATAAATATGATGGAATTCTTGGTCAAAGTTGTGCCAACCCAGGTCAACAGAAAAAATCTCATTTACAACGAAGGATCGCAAAGTGAAGAATGAAGACAGAATTCTTGGTCACAGCTGTAACAAAATAGCTGACGTCAACAGAACAAAATCTGCCACAGCTAAAATATAATTATTATGGCCCCCTTAAGCGGTGATGCCCCTACTTTAAGGTCTAGAACATTTTCGGTCAAAACAAAACAGTTACGACGAAACAACATCGAACTTTTATATGTAACTTGGAAGAAATAAGTTTTATATTACAATAGTACCCAGCATTATAAACTGTCGACATAAATATTATTCCAACCTAAGATCTTAGGCTTTAGAATCCAAATTCCGGACTATTCCTGGAATCTTGACAGCGGTGCGCATTTATCCCGACACCCGACTTACTCACCAATACCTAATCATGGGTGGTATCTACTACTCCCACTCACCAGTACCGAATCACACGTGGTATCAAGTGCTCCCCACTCACCAGTACCGAATCATGCGTGATATCGAATACTCCCACTCACCAGTAGCGAATCACGCGTAGTATCGACTACTGGCACTCACCAGTACCGTATCACGCGTGACTACTCCCACTTACCAGTACCGAATCACGCGTGACTACTACCACTCACCAGTACCGAATCACGCGTGGTATCAACTACTTCCACTCACCAGTACCGAATCACGCGTGACTACTCCCACTCACCAGTGCCGAATCACGCGTGGTATCAACTACTCCCACTCACCAGGACCGAATCATGCGTGATATCAACTACTCAAACTCACCAGTACCGAATCATGCGTGCCTACTACCACTCACCAGTACCGAATCACGCGTAGTATCAACTACTCCCACTCACCAGTACCGACTCACGCGTGACTACTCCCACTCACCAGTGCCGAATCACGCGTGGTATCAACTACTCCCACTCACCAGGACCGAATCATGCGTGATATCGCCTAATCCCACTCAGCAGTACCGAATCACGCGTGACTACTCCCACTCACCAGTACCAAATCACGCGTGGTATCGACTACTTCCATTCACCAGTACCGTATCACGCGTGACTACTCCCACTCACCAGTACCGAATCTCGCGTGGTATCAACTACTCCCACTCGCCAGTACCGAATCACGCGTGACTACCCTCACTCATCAGTACCGAATCTCGCGTGGTATCAACTACTCCCACTCACCAGTACCGAATCACGCGTGACTACTCCCACTCACCAGTACCGAATCACGCGTGACTACCGTCACTCATCAGTACCGAATCTCGCGTGGTATCAACTACTCCCACTCACCAGTACCGAATCACGCGTGACTACTCCCACTCACCAGTGCCGAATCACGCGTGGTATCAACTACTCCCACTCACCAGTACCAAATCATGCGTGACTACCCTCACTCATCAGTACCGAATCTCGCGTGGTATCAACTACTCCCACTCACCAGTACCGAATCACGCGTGACTACTTCCACTCACCAGTGCCGAATCACGCGTGGTATTAACTACTCCCACTCACCAATACCGAATCATGGGTGGTATCTACTACTCCCACTCACCAGTACCGAATCACACGTGGTATCAAATGCTCCCACTAGCCAGCACCGAATCATGCGTGATATCGCCTAATCCCACTCAGCAGTACCGAATCACGCGTGACTACTCCCACTCACCAGTACCAAATCACGCGTTGTATCGACTACTTCCACTCACCAGTGCCGTATCACGCGTGACTACTCCCACTCACCAGTACCGAATCTCGCGTGGTATCAACTACTCCCACTCACCAGTACCGAATCACGCGTGACTACTCATACTCACCAGTGCTGAATCACGCGTGGTATCAACCACTCCCACTCACCAGTACCGAATCACGCGTGATATCGCCTAATCTCACTCAGCAGTACCGAATCACGCGTGACTACTCCCACTCACCAGTAGCGAATCACTCGTGGCATCGACTACCGGCACGCACCAGTACCGAATTATGCGGGATATCAACTACTCTCACTCCCCAGTACCGAATCATACGTGGTATCGGCTAGTCCCACTTACAAGTACCGAATCACGCGTAACTACTCCCACTCACCAGTACCGAATCACGCGTGACTACTCCCACTCACCAGTACCGAATCACGCGTGGTTTCCACTGCTGGCACTTTGTTGATTCCCACCAATGGCTGGCCCAAGTCAGAGCCAATGCCAATGTTTGATGACGGGGACAATTTTTGAACAACAACACCGTCTAGTCCGTTGTGTGCTGTTTGCTGGTGGTTCACACACGAATCTTCGTTTGCCTCTGTGCTAATGTCATGATTGAGACAGCCCGACGAAACTGAAACTGGATGTTGTCTGCGCAATGAAATTTCACTCTCGGCGCCTAAAAAATAAACGAAAGTAAAAAGGTTAAAATAGTAGTGGACGAAACAAAAATAACTGCTCTTAATAAGTATCATTTATACAAAATATAATAATTTTAGCAAAGTACAAGACTTAAATGTATTTGATTTATAATTTAAAGTATTAGACGGCTTGGCAATCTTTCGCTGTTGAACCTTTTCAACGCAACCACGAAATTTGAAAATTTGTGTACTTAGCAATCATGAATATCTAAGACATTGATGATGTCCTGACCCATACAGTACTCAAAATTATCAACAAAAGATTGTAATACATCCGGCCTCAGTGTCCGCTTAATAACACGGTCGACCACTGCTTCCTCAAACTCATCACCAACAGTTACAATCAGAATTTAGTGCTCAAAAATCGAAAGAAGATTTGATTTCGATCGTTTTCCTTTAAACGAAAATCGCTTAATTTCGCGTATTTCAACTGTGTTAGAATAAATAATTATTTTAATAAAAATGCTAGTTTGCGTTTAATTTAACGAATTGCGTTTAAACGAAATCAATCCATTGCGTTACCGTTCGATTTCATCTGCGTTCGATTTTATGGGCACTTAATTCTGAGTGTAAATGTGTCATTGACGAATGTTTTCACAATACTAGCGACGGTAACGACAGCAGCTTCCTCAAGTGGCCCTCAAGTGTATAAAATTCATTTTTGACTGTCTATGTCACGCAAATCTCATCATTGAGTTGTTAGATTTTTGAAAATTGTTTTAGCAAATGCGTATAATAAGCAAGCAACTTTTATATTATCCCCTTCTCATAATTCCTTGCCCATATTCTTATACTAGTAAATCCATCGAGATTGCAGAACGTAGTGAAGCATAGGTACACCTACGCCTTTCGCGTGCACAGCCATTCAGCTGTCGATAGCATGCGTCGTTATGCTATAAGCGGATGTCACACAATACCGCACAAGTTAGAACATAACAAACATCGGCAATGAGTTTCCCATGCTCGAAAGCCACCAAGTGCAGCTATCAGCCTCTCAGGACGTCACAATAAAATTAGGAATTTTGAATCGAGGTACCGTGGGGTGCCATACCCCCGTACCCATGGAACCATGGGTCCCAGAGCCAAAACCAACACCAACAATGATCTTCCGATGCTTGAAAACCCCCGAGTGAAACTTTTCAGCTGACCTGGATGTCAGAACAAATATTAGAATTTTGCGTCAAAGAACCACGATGGTGCCATACATCAACCCCCATGAACCGGAGCCTTAATTGAAAAACAAAGAATAGGCATTTGTATTTATTATTTTACTATGAAATAAAACCAACCAGATAAAAATTTCGAAAGTTAAGATAAAAATAACCTTGCTTCCGTGAAGGGTGTGGTAAAAACGCCATATTGACTTTTGACCCCGGAACCAGACCTCAAATCAAAAAAGGCACGGCGTTGTGCACGGTAAATCGACTATGCCGCTTCGAATGAACCCAAGGTTATGGAAATCGGTTAAGTGGTTTCCAGTTATAGCCGGGCACACACACACAGACGGAATTTAAAAGCTTTCACCCCTGCAACACACAATCTCCACTGCGTTATACTGTGCTCTAAAAACCGAAAATTTTTTTGAAAACTCGCATGATCTTGACCATGCTTGGCTTCCCAACATTTCAAGTTATATCGGCAGTATCGGATCAAAAGATTAAGGACTACCGTGCAGGACAAAGTTCTGAATCATAATCGAAAATATTACAACTTTGCTTTTCCACAATTTTTGTTGGACCATTCATTCGGGATCTATGAGCCAAATTTGAGCAAAAATAGCCGATAAAGAGAAACTTTCAAAGCTGTTGCAGGTGAATGGTGAGGTTTTAGTATTACTTGTTCCGTTAACAGTGCTTGCGATTTGTACGTCTATGTCATGTCCGCTGCAGCTAACGTCCTAATTTGTCATGAGCTATGTGATTGGTCAACGCACGAAGATGATAGATGAATACTACATAGATAGGTAGATAGATAAATAAAATTAAGGTAGAAACGCAAATGATCGTCTGTAGGCAAGAATGTACCAATTCCACGGTTGCGCTATTGTTAGAGCATGGGTGTTAACTTTGCGCAGCAAATCTAACTATTTTCTCGATACCGCCATGGCGAAAGCAGTCCGTCCTCAGGATCATGAGCATATATAAGTGTCCTTAGTTCAGTAACACTTTCGCAGTTGAGAACAACGTGCTGTTTAGCTTCTTCTATACTACAAGCGTCACACAGACTGCCCTGAGCCATTCCCATCTTAAAGAGATGAGCGTTCAGATGATTATGTCCAGTGAGCAGCGAAACAGCCGGTCTGCCTCTGGGCTGATTGAGTTTGCATAGGTACCTCTGCCAGGATTTAGCCCACACTGGATAAACGGCTTTCAGCTATCTGCAGTCCCCTCTGAATTCCCACATGATTACGAGTTCTCCAGAAGCCCACTGAATTACTTCACATTTGGCGAACTTAGTATAGATTGTAAAACAAGGTTCAGGGTCAACAAAAGCCTGGAGAGAGCTCAACCTTTCCAGCTCGTCCGACCAATCTTTCGCACAGAACCCCTAGTGTCATGGTACTAAAATTTCAGGACACTATTGTTTCTGTGGGAATGAGAGGCCGGACAGAATCTTAGGGTTACTTTGTTATGATGATCACAAATTTGCACAGTAGTTTCAATGCAGGAAGTGATTAATTTATCTGGAGCTGACTGTTGACATTGACAATGCAGCTTTGCTACAAGAATTGATGCAAATGTTTTAGTTCCTGGATTGGACGAAAAAAAGGACCTTATGGTTTTAGTATGTGTCGATAATAATCATATTGTCATTAACGTCGTGCTGGAATATGGTTATCTTTCTGAGGCTAGCGAACGAGCTCTTAAGTTCCTATTATCTTAACATAGTAACAAGTTTGGGAAAACGCGAAGCAACCAACATTATCGCGCTGTTCTGCTTCTCAAGTTTCTCAGCATAAACCGAAAGATCAATTATAATTATATACCCAGCTAATGTTGAACAATAATTGTTCAGCAGCCGTTATGGTGCAACAAACTATAGTGAATAATCACAGGACCAGGCAATAAATTGTGCCCCCATAAAACCAAACCCATCAACTCAATTATTTCGTCAGAACACCAGAAAACAAAAATTTACATTCGGCCTCTCAATCACTTCAATCGCAGAACATAATAACATTTTAAACCAATCCAACCTGCCAAGCCCTGTAGTCTATAACCGCCATTGGCAATCGTCGGTGACGAAGTAGTCAGACTATTGAGTGCAGCATGATGGCTCCGATGATGGGTAGCGTTCTTTGTCAATTTTCCCAGGCCGTCGCTAAAACAATCAACTATACTCAGTCACGGTCAGAAATAATTGCAACAAAAATGATGAGCCGAAATTTCGTGCCGATTTTGTTAACACGAAATTTTGATTCTATCATAAGGCTTCCCAAATTTATGATTTATAAAATTTCGTTTAAACAATTATAATTCGGTTGCGCTTTCGGTGATGATTGCTTTTTTATTCTACGGCTGTACCTCTGTTAGAAAATAAATATGTGCAATCACGGCGCGGCATTTTGATTTGAAAGAGATGTGGAAAACCGAATCCCAAACAAGCAGTTACGTTTGAGAAAGTTGACAAGGTTTGTGTTACAGTTTTTTCTTTTAAAATTAACGTTTCCGCACATATAGACAGTGCTAAAATGCGCTTACAAAAATATGTTTATCCAGCAACAAATACACTGGTGCACGAAACAAAACGAGTCAGCAAGAAAAAGCTCAAAGCGATAAAAATTATACTATTAATTTATGATGAAGCCGACAAAGACTCGTCTGTAATCACTACGCAACAATGTTTCGAAATGGCAAATACTAAGTATATATTAATAGCATCGAGGAAGTGAACGCAACAATTCTCAAACCGAAAGAATGCATAATTGTATTCAATGTTCTTAAATGAATGTCGTTCAAGGCCCGTCTGGTTTAGGGGGTAGACTGTGAGCCGTGGGTCTTCACGGAATGGGTAGGGGTGCCTGCCGCCGACATTTTTGACATTTTATACGCCCTGGGCGCTCTGGGGAGGGGGTGGGGTACGGAGCCTTCACGGGTGCGACCATACATGTGTTTTACATTCAACAAAAATCGCTTAGAAACCACCGTAGAGTATCACGCAACTACAGCTAAGAAATGGAAAAACCTCGTACGAGACACTGATTGTTTCGCGCTCAGCATTAAAGGAAATTTACAGCCATATATTGAAGATATCAAAGTTAACGTTAAAGAAGGTCTCAAACAATATTATATCAATTCCGTCGTCGTCAATGGCGAAGAAATTGTCAAAAGAATCGTGCAAAAAAGTAGCAATTGTGCAGGGGATGCTCCTATTACATTTCATCCGATCCGATTAGATAATGCATAAAATTCCATCGATTCCGAGCGGGAAGTTTAATGTATGCAGAAATGGCCCTCCCTACGACGGAAACCGCAGGCCACGAACTTCATTTCTGTTGTCGCTTACCTGGTGCCCAGTCGTAAAGCCGTTCCGTTCCGAAGGTGTTGCCTCGATGTCAGCAGGCTATTGCCGATGCTTTCGTGATTTTGATAAAACGCCATTTGGAGCGAACACATTTGAGCCGCGTATTTCGCCGATTCCATATCGTCCTAAACAGTAATATATAAATAAGACCACATTCTTTATTTTTACTTATTTTGATCTATCTAACACGAGATATACATAATCGAACATGCAAATCAACAATCGTTCCAGACCGCCTCGACGGGTTTTTCACTACAGCTGTGCGCATTTTACGCAATTTTTACGAGATACTGTGCTGTTTAGCAAAAACGGTTACACACAAGAGTACATGTTTCAATGTTTTTCTGTGACATCAGCGTCGTAACTACATAATACGAACACCCAAAACGAGACTTGTTTCACACTAATACACACATTTAGATTAAAATTTAGCTGCTACATTTACACTTTTACCAACTTGGTCGTTAAATTCGATTAATATTTTTATCAGCAGGTTTGACAAAAAACATACCTAAACCGGACAGCTTAGAAGAAGCTGGATAAATCAAATATAGTTGAATTCTGAGCGTGGTGCATGAAACTACCAAAGCAAAGAATTCTTGCTAGCCGTGACGTGTTGAAATATGTCTATGTCCGTTATCGGTTTTTAGGGTGACACACACTACTCAACTTTGACTGGGCAGGCTGATTCACGCGATAGCTCATTTTAAAGCTTCAAATTTCTATTTGTGCTTTTTATTTAGGCGCGAAGCCTGGTTCCAACATCTCCCCCCCCCGAAAAAGCAGGTCAGTAGGAGGCCCGATAAATCACGTTACTAATAACAACTCCACCGAGCCAGAAATAAATGCCAAACAATCGATCGAAATTTTGATTAAACAAATTTCGATGGTTTGCGACTTTGCACAAGTAGATAAATTTCAAAATTGTCAAATTTCGATTATTTTTGATTAAACGAAATTTCGATCGATTTCGATTGAACTTATTTTTGGCCGCGATTGTATATGGGTTTTCGGTCTCATTTTGGAGAGTGATATTTATCCTCTAATAGATACTTAACGCGCAATAATCGGGCATATCTTCTCTCAACTATTCAAGTAACATGGTTGATAGTCAGTCGCTCATTTTGTATTTAATCCCCAATATACAGCACTCGTCAGAAATCAGTGTGATTTCGGACGAAAGAACATCCAACATAAATCGAAGAAAATTTGTTATTCTTGAACAACACTTTTCGAACAGTACTATCAAAAATTTCGAACACGTCTTCAACAAAATTTCTAGTTTATCGAACGAACAACATTCATTTTTGGCGAGTACTATGCTATCTGCATTTCCCTAAATTACACGCTCAACTCTCAGAATTTCACCATCCTCGCGATGAGACACTCCTTTTCAACCCCACTATTCCGGAAGCCCGTTAACGAACCCCACTGAATGAATCTGCGCAGGATCGGTCCGGCCGTGTCAAAGCTTTGCGGCTTGAAGTTTCCGAACGAAAAGACTCCGTATGGAAAATATTACCACCTAAAGCCAGACAATTGGTTTCTCTTGCTACGATCCTACAATGAACCGCTGATTTTCACTAAATTATATAAAAATAGCTACTTATTCATTAAACACTGACACAAACGTACCATCTGATATTTGACACTCAATCCGCTCATGCTGATGCTAATTTTTCGTTTGTTTTGAAGTATTGAAATTACGTCTTTCCAGCTGAAATGTTTTGTTACAAAGTTACTAGGTTTTTTGTTGTCATAATGAACAAATATTTTAGATATCAGTATGAGACCATCCGATCCCCATACTGTCATCTAATTACAATACACATAACAGCGTGTACATGGCATTCTTGGGCAAAAGGCTGAGGTTACGTTTCTTCAGGAAACAAATTCTCCTTGTAATATGGGTATAAACTTGCCCAGAAGATAATTGGAGTAGTTGCCGGTTTTGAATTACTAGCATGCCGTTAGGGTAACTCCGGCTGTTAAAATGAAGAAACGGAAGATCCGCACGTGCTCGCAAAGTATAAAAAATTTATCATTTTTATTGAGCGGAGGGAGGCGAAGCCGAGCGAAGCGTTTTTATTTTCTGTCTGGGAGTAAAAAGGTCGATGTCCGTTCGTTCGTTCGGTCCGACGGATCTCAAGAACCACTGAACCGATTTTAAAATAACTTTTTGTTTGAAAGCTTATCATGTCAGAGTGTGCACCTGACATTTGGGATTAAAAAACTTTGAGTGATTAATTAGTAATTGGCCAATTGGTTAAGCTTATGCAGCTAAAATAGATAATTTTGCAATATTTGTGTTATTTATTGAAATAGAATCGTTTCAATCAAACCATTATAGGGTTTTTTGGGTCGAAGAATTCAAATATAACAGTTTTACCAATGATGAAGCCCTATGCAATGTACAGTACCCGCCAAAAATGACTGTCGCTCGCGCGCGACACGCTCGACACTCGCTCGCGACTCGCTCGAAATAAATTTGTTCTAAAATAGAATTTTCTATTAATTTAAATAGTTGCAAAATCTCGAGCGAGCCACTCGCTCGCGACTCGCTCGAACTCGCTCGCTCGAAATGCGACGGTCATTTTTGGCGAGTACTGTAGTTACAAGAACATAAAATTCAGTACATTCGTAATGCCACAGCCCAAGCTCCGCTCACAAAAGTAGTTCCACTACCGACTAGTATTATAATGTATATCATACTAGCAACAATTAATCTATAACTACTATGAATCTTTTATATATAATCTGAGTTTTCTACCTGCTTGTTATACCACACTTTTGGATATGAACATTATGCTCAAAGTCAAGAGGCTCAGCAATTGAGAGAGCCTAGGGATTTCGACCGGACGATCCGGCTTTTGAATCCGGGCCGCGATAACTCATCCTTCCATCCGTCCGCGGCAATAAGTGCGTAGTCTACATACGTCTGGAAACGAGCCTTTATGGGACGCTATTTGCTGTTCCAATTTCCAGTCTAGGGAACAAAAAATTAGGGAAACGGTGATCGCCCAGCTGCTGTATGCGGCGGGAATTTGCATTTCATTACCGTAATACAGCATATGCATGTTGTACATAAAAATAACAACTACAAAATAGCATTTACAGCCGCATGTCCAGCAGTTCCGCTGAAACAGGGGCTCAGGGAAGAATCAATATAAATTGAAAGTAGTTCCCTTTGAAAACATTGTTACATAATATCATATTTGCGGAAGCATGGATTCAGGGTGGTCATCCCCCTTTCTCCGCGCGGAAAGTTTTTCCAAACAGCGGATAATTGGCAAAAATTGGGTTGAAATTGTCAAAAATAAGGCTTTGATGTCAACTTTTTGTTACCACCTTCTGACGACCCGCCGAGACCTGGGAGCGTTAGCATGTATTCATAATATGTTAGGCTATTAAAACGTATTATGTCGTATAGTGAAAAACGTGTAGCTTCGTCGTACTTGTTGCCAATTTTAGCTTTAGTTTTATGGGTCGTATCGTAGAAAAGCAATGGTTTTACAGATCGTATCGGTGAAAAGCAATGGTTTCATGGCTGGTATCGTAGAAAAGCAATAGTTTTATGAATCATATTGAAGAAAATCAATCGTTTTACGGAACGTATCGCAATGGTTTTATCCAACGTACCGTGGAAAAGCAATGGTTTTATGCAACGAATCGTAGAAAAGCAATGGTTTTATGCAACGTATCGTAGAAAAGCAATGGTTTGGGTTTTTTGTGCAAAATCCTGCGCATTTGCACACTAAAATTTAAGAATGCACTCCTCAATTTTAGAATGCACAAACCTTTGCACACTGAATTTTTCGAGAAATTTTTTTAATTTAAATGGCAAAAAGATTTTTTGGTTTGAAAGGCATGTTAGTACCAAAAGCTCTGATGTTGAGCCGCGCGACAGGACGGAAAGACTCGTTTTGTGCGAGTGACGAAATTATCAATTGAAATATTACGCCGAATTTATAACACACTTGTATATTCTAAGACTTTTGGTCTCAAAATTACAATACACATAAGCATAGCACCATATACAATGTATAGATATGAATGAAGAGATGACTGGATATTTCGAGCAACTTTTTTTTAAATTTTGCACACTGAAATTTGAGAATGCGCATTTTAATTTGAGATTGCACAAACTTTTGCACATTCCGAAAAACGAAAAACCATGTTTTATGCAATATATCGTAGAAAAACAATGGTTTTATGGATGATGTCAAAGCTAGATACAAATTGGGAGGGTAGAGAGGGGCTGGCATTTTTTCGGCTCCCCTTGTTCAAAACAGGTGCCCCCAGCTTATGTCCAACTTATTTTTTTGTATCTAATCGGTCCAAAGTACATAAAATTTGCAT
>JASANE010020124.1:0-42378 GCA_030248225.1 Trileptium ribeirensis | reverse complement strand
TAATGTTGTATCTACTTCGTTCAGTTACGTATTGCTTATACGATACGAAAGCAACGATTCCACTTCAGTCAATCTTTGGTTTATTTTCTTTGCGGCCATTTTTTGCATGTCATAAATTTATGTCATGTACGAATGTTTTAAGATTGGAAATAAAAATCAAAACTAAAGCTAGACCTGATTTTAAATCAGGATTTAGCTGCACTAAAATTAGTTTTCCCTGACAAGAAGATTAAACAACAGTTAAATTCGTTGTCAAAGTCCATGTTACATAAAATGTAGCCAATAGCTAATATTTCATGGCTTGATTTCGACATATTTTAGGCTACAGTCCATGTTACATAAAATGTAGCCAATAGCTAACATTTCATGGCTTGATTTCGACATGTTTCTAGACTACAGTCCATGTTGCATCACAATGTAGCCAATAGCTAACATTTCATGGCTTGATTTCGACATATTTTAGGCTACAGTCCATGTTACATAAAATGTAGCCAATAGCTAACATTTCATGGCTTGATTTCGACATATTTTAGGCTACAGTCCATGTTACATAAAATGTAGCCAATAGGTAACATTTCATGGGTTGATTTCGACATATTTTAGGCTACAGTCCGTAACGGAATGACTAAAAATTAATTTTGATTGGTTAATGTTAAAAATAAGCGCATCAGATATTACACTTATGATTTGTGAATGTAATGTTGGGTAATATAAAACAAAAGAGCAATTGAAAAATTTACAGCATTTCTGGACCGCTTTCCAATACCATGATAATAACATGACAATGCCTGAAGCACTCTCCATCGCGAATCTAGACGAAAAACACAAGTCGCGTTGCTTTACGATTAGAATACAAACTAAGCGTAAAGCAGTTGTAGTTAGGTACATGTTTTAATAAACCAGTTTTCAGTTTTATACATAAATACAGCTGATATTACAGTGGGTTTTCTGGCTTTCGCCTACTTCTTACTATGGTATATGACAAATGTAACATGTAAAGCTTGGTCCATTAGCACATTGCTAATGACTCGATTACATTACTCCGACGTCTTGTAACTTAAGCAAATTCAATGGAATGCGCTATGCCGTCATGATTTTGATTTGGTTACCTTTTGTTGGTTACGATATTTACACGCAAACCGAGTATGTATTTTTTAGCTGATCTAAGATATTCCATTCAAATATATATACTTATATTTACTACATAGTTTAGATTTTCAAGCTCCTATGGCAAATTGAAGGGTAAACTCTGGTGAAAAACATCATAAACTATGGAACGCTCATCGCTACATTGCCAAATTCAATAATGACACATGCAATAATTCTATATAGAAACAAATTCGGTTGAATATATATAATACCTAGTGCCTAGATATGTATGTAAGATAGTTTAAATAGCGCGCTAGCAAGCTCTCTGAAACCAGAGTTTTACTAAGTAACCATTTATAGTCAGCATAAATTTGCACAAAATGAAAGCAATTTTTCGATAAATTTTTGTTTTATAAGTCGCAGCCATATTAATATATGGGCGTCCAGTGTTCGTCGGCTTAGGCAGTAGATGGTTCCGGCGGGGAGATCGGTTAGGCCAAGGGGTAACTAAAGATTATCCACTATTGTCATCGATATTTCATTATAATATTCTCCATTTTTCCTAGTTTTTCATTGAAATTTCGTAATTTTGGTAACACTTGCTAAAATTTTGCGCCCGGAGGCCGATGAGAGTGTTCGGTGCGGCCCCAGGTCGGTCATAATATAGGGGTTCTGAGTCTTAGGGTGTGGGCCCCCTATCTGCTATGGACACCAATGTTTAATACCGAGGCAAATGACGCACGAATCTCAATTTATGTTGTCACGATTAGCTACATTTTATTGATTTGCAAAAACGGGCAGTGTAGTTCGGTCCAGCCAAGTGCTTTACCTACTACAATACACTCATATACATACAATTTGTCATCTGAACTTCGTAGTTGATCCCTGAGCACTGCCGAATATAAGTCTAACTTGAAAACTTTCTTATTTCCTAGAAACTGACTATTATACTCGTTATTATTTTTACGATTTCTTTGGCGCTTTTGCAACGCCTTGACCGAAAAGAGCGCGGTATAAATATTATTATATACTTACCAACGATGATGTTATAAATTTTTTTGTAGATAACTGACAGATTTACCGCACATATCTAAAAACTGGCTTCTAGCTAAAAGTTATTATATATATTTACTTTTTAAGATAAACGTGAATATTAATACAACCAATTAACACAGCACAATGTCGCATTCCACTTGACCAAAAAGATACTGCGACTATGGAAAAAGATTATTAAAACAAATTCCTATTGTACCTGTAACAGTAGTTGCTGCATCGTCTTGCTCGATTTGTTGTGTTGCAAGTCCTTCTTCAGGCGTATATTCACTGATACCACTGTCGGTCATTTCCTTTAGAAATGATGGCGCCTGCTGAACATCGAGATAGTCTTGACTTTGTTGACTTGCTTCAGTATCGCCTGAAAATAAATACGGTAGAGTGCGGCTTGCGTAAATCGCTTGGGACGAGTCAGAAATATATTATGAAATAATTTCTACTAAATCCACAATTAATATCTTAACACTCCACATAATTTTTGAGGGACTAACAGAACATTTCAAATTTCATTTTTTTTTCGCATTTCACTACAATCCACTGTGTATTCAATAGCTGTAAAATGATGTGTACGTGTCTTATATTGATATTCAAAGAAAAAGAGATGATACCATTACTAAATTAGGATATTTTTGAAATTCGATGTTGCACTAATGTTATAAAGCAAAGGCTAGAAAATTTACGGGTGGAAATGAAAAAATAAGCTAAAACATACATGTCGGCGGTCGGTCATGCCAGGGGGTAGAGGTCCCTCACGGGGGGAGGTCGCGGCCATCCCAGGGGTAACCTCAACCTGCCGGCCAAATTTCCCTACGGGGTTAGTCATGAGGACCTTTTTTGGGTCCTCGCAGCCACATTTTTCGCGTATGAGTGCAGTTTTTGCAGAAAAATTATTAAAATACAAACACTTTCGGAGCATTAATTCGTTACCTAATTCGGGGGGGTACCCCCTGGGTTTTCGGCCTCGGGGGGGGGGGCGGTCCGGACCTAAGAGGGGTTATCCCCTACCCCCCCTGCCGGCATGTATGAGCTAAAATATTCGGCACAATTTGTTTTATAAGAAAAAGATGGAAGAAGCCAATTTATTAATAATAAAGACCAGGGAACTAATAGAAAAATGGCAGTAGGGTCAAAAATAATTTCCAATGAAAGGATATCCAGTAAAGAATAATCAGACAAAAATTCTGAAAAACCAGCTTTCAAATCTTAATTATGCAATACTATTTAGGTTTTGTGAATTTTTACTATATGGTGTGTCGGATTAAAAGAAACCGTAGCAAATACGATCACAGATAGAACCAAAAAGCATTGGTACTAAAACATTCTGAAAATGACTTTATGTAGGAAGTCATGCAATATTAGCGTCAAAAAATTTCTTCTTATGCTGCGTTCACGTTATAATGTCCCCGCTGTTTGGAACTTTTGACCCCCTGTAGTAGCGACCCTACCGTATAGACAGTTAAGGTGACACCCATACTGTAAATCAAATGCCGAGGGTGTACGACACACCCTTAGCTACTAAATTTTTTCCAGACAGTGTCGTACACACTCTTAGCTACCAATTTGGCGCGGATTAACTATAACGGACACCGTCTGTAGCTAATGCGGTTTATTAGTCAGCTGTCCTGTGGAGTTTTTCCTAAATTCTCGATATTTGTATCTAGCCCATATGAACATTGCTCAAATAATTCCGAACACTGTCAATAAAACTGCCAGAAGACACGGTGTGCCTGACACTGTCGGCAAGTGGTAATACGCGTAACTAGCTACCGTTGAAAAAATTTATTAAAAACATGGGGGTGTCTAAGACACCCTGTTGTCAACAGTGTGTCTGACAATGTGAGGAGTACGTAGGTTCCAAACGTTGAGGACATTATAACGTGAACGGCGCATTACATCAAACTGAAATTCAAACAACTCATTCATTGCAGGAAATCATACTGGAATTTGGTAATATAGTGGTGGTGCCATTTGACTTAATTTGGGAGCGGAAAAATGTTCCACCTTCCCCATACTGGATCTGCTTTTGGTTACACAGACATACTCTTGCCGCCATTTGGCAATGGACTATTCCCACACCTTGCCCACGGCGGTGTTTCTCCAATGATGTGCGGTCCTCATTCGGTGTTTTGTGGAGTTCCCAAAAATTCTCATTCCACGTTTCAGGGTAAGTATTCTTGGAAACAGATTTATAATTTCAACAAAAATTAAAATTTAAGGAAGTTTTGTAGTCTAAGTTTTTCACTAGTAATATGGCACAATTCTCTGCTATATTTCTTTCACTAATTTATATTGATGCTTATAACGTGAAGAAGCTATTATGATATTTGAGGACACTAGAGTTTGGAACAATTTTGAAATGGTTTGCATCTTTTAACGATTTCGCTGTCTGCTTGGTTATTACCAACCATTTCTTCAAACTTGCAGTGCCGTGGCAGCTATGAAATTGTTTAATCATTTTAGCTTGAATTATCACTTGGATTTCACACGTCCAATTCAGCAGAGAGGCGAATCGTACGGTGTTAAAGTTTAAGTTTATATTATGGGCTATTTTCCGAAACTCAGTTCTTCGTAAACGGCAACTTGTTATATAACGTGCTTAAGCTTGTTATATAACGCCCATACTTGTGATAATTTTGCATTCCAGCTTAGCTGTTATCCGATATACAGGGCCTGGCTTGGCAGTACTATGCAAATATTTTTGTCCATCATGGTTGGGTTTTAGAATTTTGCGCTCGCTGGCGTCAAGCGACAATTTCTTCGAAAGATATCATCTATTACGCCAGAATGTTCCCACAAAATCCGCTGGATAATAGGTAAGATGAATACACTTATCATCACTATAATTAAATGGTTTACTAGCACTCTAATTGTTGAGCGCAAATTTCCGCTTTGACTTGTCATGCTAGTATAGGTATATATTATTTAAGAAGAGAAACGTTGACCCGCTGTATTTCATAGCTGATACTTTTATAGGGCCAATGATTGCATGTGCATTGTGTTATAGAATCGATTGACTTGAAAGCAAGCGTCAGATCTGAAATACCATTATTTCACATAGTTATGTATTCTTAGGTGTTCTTAGTTTTATTATATATAAATCGGGACAGGTTTTTTTATAATTTCGTTATAATTTAATAGCGGCGACATCATATAGAATGACTCAAGTTATAACTTCCTAATATGAAACAAAGATTTGATTTCAGGACTCTTCGAATATGGGCTGATAAAAACATAACAAAATTTGCTGTAATTCGTGATCCTGTCGCTCGATTTATATCAGGATACGTTGACAAATGTGTTACACGAACTATTGATGTATGGGATAATGACGAACATTTGTGTCGCAATTGTTCTACTTGGGATCTCAGCTGTTTTATCAATAAAACTGTCGAAAGCGTTACTGCAATAGCAAACGGTCCACGTGTCATTCCGTCAACACTTAATGTTGCAATCAATCATTTCTATCCCCAATATTGGCATTGTGATTTTCAAACTCATCTAGACGACTATCTTTTAGTTCATTTTAATAAAACGAAACAATTTAAATCTTATGTAAGATCAATGTTGGGAATTATTGGAGCGCCTTGGTCGATTATTCAAACGGGATGGGGTGCCAAAGGGTAAGTTAGGACTGAGTAGTCTACGTTAGGTAATTCACTCGATATTGATGGGGTGCCAATGGATAAGCTAACAAATGTTTAGCTCGGGTTATCGACGAAGCTAATTTGCCCCAAATTGATGGGTAGCAATGGGTATGTTAATAAATGTTAATTTGTACAGTAATTCGAAATTGTTGAGGTGGCAACATGAACATTAGAAAATTTTAACTTGGGTATCCGGCATAGGATAATTTAATCGAAATTGGTTAGGCGACAGTGTGATAATTAGTAAATGTTACTTCGGCAATTCAAAGTTGAAGCAATTTTCGTGAAAATAATGCGATACCAACGAGTAAGTTAGCAAATGTTGATGCTTTAAGTATTCAATGTTGAATATTTTACTCAAAATTAATGTGGTGCCACCGGGTAAGTTATATCAAATCTAGGCTTGATGGATTTTCGGCAGTGGCAAAGATGTTGCTCAAACTATGGTATTATTTGATTGCACAACATAATTATCAAAATTTCGTATATCTCTATATATCACATATAATGGCACACAATTTTAATAAATTTAAACCAATAATGTAATAGTGAGAACGAAAATGAACAAAACATAAAGATTATTTTGGTGTAATTAGGTCGATTCTGCTAAAGACAATATACTACGAAGATATGGTTTGACATTGCAACTTCCAATTGCTAATATCGAAAACTAAAAGACACCAAAGTAAATCTAGAAATTATATTTTTTTATTTGCAAGTGTTTGCAAGTAGTTCAACGACCGAAACATCATTTATGGGGATGTTGGTTCTTGCGCCGGAGAGACCGCTGAAAACTATAATATTCAGCACTATATTATAACAATAGTAATATAAGCATACATGCCGGCAGGGGGGGTAGGGGGGTAACCCCCCTGAGGTCCGGACCCCCCTCCCAAGGCCGAAAACCCAGGGGGGTAACCCCCCTGGGGCTGGGGTGCGCAGCACCCCCGCTCCGAAGGGGCATTGATTATGCACCTATACACAACTTTGAGCGTACACCTATACCTACTAATGTGTTTCACCCAAATTTTTTCTGTTGTTAAGGCGGAGAATCTTTACAACTTTGTCTCAAACTATCTTTCCGGGCTTATTCGTACGTTGCATTGAGCGTTAAAGCTTTATTATCGACTCTGCATTGTCGATATACATATATACGTTTTATATACATTATATAATCTATAATATTAAAATATATACTGTGACGTGTTCATGTATGGGTATAATAGGTGTTTCTGTGTGCATTTTGGTGTTAATGAGTTTGTTTATGTAGAAGAAAAAACCCATCACTATGCCCAGAATATGAGCTCCAAAAATTAGGTAACGAATTATTGCTTCGAAAAGGGTTTGTATTTTAATAATTTTTCTGCAAAAACTGCACTCATATGCGAAAAACGTGGTTGCGAGGACCAAAAAAAAGGTGCTCACGACTACCCCCCCTAGGAAAATTTGGCCAGCGGCCAGGGGGGTTACCCCCTGGGATGGCCGCGACCCCGCCCCCCCGTAGAGGCCTCTACCCCCCCCCTGGCATGACCGACCGCCGACATGTATGAAAAATAAGTAACCACAGGTGCGCCTAAGTCGGTGTAAATACCAACTGCCAAGGAAAACTATATATAATAACCATAATGCCTTTAACTGTGATTTTGAAAAAAAGAGACGCAAACTGTAAAAACAACGAGAAAGAATAAGAAACACTTACGCCTAAGAATGTAATAAAGCAAGCCATTTGAGTATAAGTAGTAAATGTATACTTTAGAAATGCATGAAAATCAGAAAGTTTGACAAAACCATAGTTAGACCACAAGTTTGCTTTGAACATAGCCAAAAGTAGTAAAATGTCGTATGCCTGTTTAAAAATGCGGTTATGGCTTATGTCTGTTTTCTGCATATTGCTGTTCGGGTTAATAAAAAGAGAGTGTATTGTGGTGAATTTAAAGCACTAAGTCACAGTTGCAGGCGGGAATACATGTAGCACTGTTTACCGTACTTTGAGGTATTTGGCTGCACAGTTTTTACGAATTTAAACAATTGGACAAATAAATTTCACAACAACTGTTCGTACAAATACGTAAATGTATTCCAAGTCAGGCTACACTTGTAACATAGTTGTAGCATAGATTTAAATCATAGCAAAGAAAACTTGTGCATTCAGATATTTGTGCGCACGGTGATGACGAGTTGAAACGAGTGCCGTGGCATGTATTTGAGTAAACTGCCTTACGTACAAATCTTTTAACGCCCGGCTGTTTGTGATACAGCTCTTTTGTAACACAGTCTGTCGTGATCTCGCATATTTGTACGCATGGTGATGACGAGTTGTAACGAGTGCCGTGGCACGTATTTGAGTGAGCTGCCTTACGTACAAATCTTTCAACACCCGGCAGTTTGTGATACAGCTCTTTTGTAACACAGTCTGTCGTGATCTCGGATATTTGTACGCATGGTGATGACGAGTTGTAACGAGTGGCGTGGCATGCATTTGAGTGAGCTGCCTTACGTACAAATCTTTTAACGCTCGGCTGTTTGTGATACAGCTCTTTTGTAACACAGTCTGTCGTGATCTCGGATATTTGTACGCATGGTGATGACGAGTTGTAACGAGTGCCGTGGCATGTATTTGAGTGAGCTGCCTTACCTACAAATCTTTTAACGCCCGGCTGTTTGTGATACAGCTCTTTTGTAACACAATCTGTCGTGATCTCAGAGAGTTGTACGCATGGCTTTAGCTATGTAAACTATGTTACTATAACCAAGAGTGTATCAGGGAAGAGTTTGGCACTGCCCTGCACTCACACGAAAACCCGTGTTTGATGACGCGGGCGTTTTCGGCCTGACCCTCCTCCAGTTTTTTTTGGGTGGGGGTCGAGATGAATTGACCCCTCCTAGTTTTTTTGGGAGGGCGGGTTGGTCAAACTCCCCAATTTCTGGGGAGATCGCATTATAAGCAGCTACTGGTTCAATCGACCAGAAATTGGGGAGTCTGAGCAAACCCCCACTCCCCCCCCAAAAAAAAAACTGGGGGTCATGCCGTAAACGCAGGCGTCATCAAACACGGTTTACGTGTGAGTGCGGGGAACTGTCATACTCTTCCCTATTACACTGTTGCTATAACTTATTGTAGTTCGTTTCAATTTATGGATCTCCGGTCATCACACGGAAGTACAAGTCAAAATTTCGACAAAGTTGCAACAATAATAATGACCAATTTATCAATGCTCAACTCGCTTTTCAAGCTGTACAATGTTGACTATGTATTCTTCAATCTTCCAGTTCATCGTGAAGCTGTTGACCTATGCCAAAAAAGCTCAACAAAACAGCTTGCCAAATCGTTAGCGATATGCATCGCTGTGAAGCGTTATACTTGGCCTGCTTACGAAACGTTAAAAACATACTTGGTTTTATAGTCAATTATGCGACAATTAGTATCGCAGTATAACGGTGTGCACGTAACTTGCAGTATCTGAGCAATAAATTTGCAAACAACACCATCCTTAAATTGCAGAACGAGTGAGCGGTTCATATTCCGAAATGTTAGCTTGCAACAACACTTGTTCTCCAATGATGTCATAGATCGAATAAGATTTGCAGTCTTCTAAATCAACATTAAAAAACCACAGATTAAATTGTAAAACTGAGTGCACTAGAGTATAACAGAAAATGATGTATAAATTCAAAATTACAAATAAAAACTGTATACAATTGAGTTAACGAATTTGAAAACGGACAGAAAAACCATATGCCGACTTTATGAAAGATTATAATCTATTGCCAACTTAGAGTTTACTCAAATACGGACATGATCAAACGTGAAGATCAATGAGTTACCGCAGTCTGTAATGTTTTCGGTTTACCACGATTGCAAAATATCACACCATTCGCACCGTGGCAATACTGAGATTTTTTGGTACCCCGTAGAATTAAAATATATCCATTTGTGATACAGTTTTAAGTCAGCAGCAACTTCTTGGACTAGAGTGCCCAGCTTACCCAAAGAATAAATTCATTGCTAATGCCAGAATTTCAACTTTTTTGGTATAACTGAGTCGAAGCTTAATTTTATTAAGACTTTGGATCCTTTAGAAGACCTATGAATGTCGAACATTTTAGGTACCATCTTCATTGATTTTTGTAGAGAAATAATGGAACGCAGATACCAGACATCCGGAAGCTATATGTATAGCGCCAACCAAATCGGTTATTGATAGTACTAGTATATTTCATGTAACCTAGCTGCACCGTCAATTTTCATTAATCAGTGGTCTATGGCGGCCCTGCAGCAGTAGAGCGCAGAAACCAATGATGCGTGGGATATATGTATAGCGTCAACCAAATCGGTCATTGACAGTACTAGTATAGTTCGTTGTAACTTAGCTGCTCCGTCAATTTTCATTAATCAGTGGTCTATGGCGGCCCTGCAACAGTAGAGCGCAGAAACCAATGATGCGTGGGCTATATGTATAGCGTCAACCAAATCGGTCATTGACAGTACTAGTATAGTTAGTTGTAACTTAGCTGCTCCGTCAATTTTCATTAATCAGTGGTCTATGGCGGCCCTGCAACAGTAGAGCGCAGAAACCAATGATGCGTGGGATATATGTATAGCGTCAACCAAATCGGTCATTGACAGTACTAGTATAGTTCGTTGTAACTTAGCTGCTCCGTCAATTTTCATTAATCAGTGGTCTATGGCGGCCCTGCAACAGTAGAGCGCAGAAACCAATGATGCGTGGGCTATATGTATAGCGTCAACCAAATCGGTCATTGACAGTACTAGTATAGTTCGTTGTAACTTAGCTGCTCCGTCAATTTTCATTAATCAGTGGTCTATGGCGGCCCTGCAAAAGGCCTTGAATTCCGGTGGGAGCAAGTCGTTGGCCACAACGAACCAGTGTGCATAGCTTAATAAGTGGCCAGAGTGTTCCGGTGTGGGTTGGGTCGTGGGTTAGGTGAGCAGTTTTTTTACAAACAATACTGTTGGAATGTAACATTACATTTACAAACCTTGCAACATTGCACTAGCAATAAAATACAAATGTGAAAGCAAGCCTAGTAAAAGTGTGAAAACTATTCAACGCCACGAGTAACGAAAAGAAAGCACTTTGTGCTCGACAAATTGAGTATTCATAACAAAACGTGGCTGATGATCAGCCTAATGAAATAGATAACTTGGAACGTTCAGATAGATTTCGCGACTATGAATTTCTTCTACATCAACTTGATGCAACAAAAATTAGAAGGTGCTGAAGTATCGTGCAATATATTTTTTAGTGTTCAAACATATCACAATCATGCCGACCGACACAAAAATGTCCCACCCACAAAACTCTTTCATATAGAACCTCTTTCAAAAGGAAGTTAGATATTTTGTTACTCAACCTTACCTATGTAATTTCGTCATAGTACACATTATTTAAAAATAGCTGTCTAAAACATGAATTTTTATACTGCACGCCTGATGCGTTGTTCACGTTTTAATGTCCCCACGTTTAAAACCTATGTAAGCCATACAGTGTCAGGCACACTGTCGATAACAGTATGTCTTAGACAAACCCCCATTTTGTTATACATTCTCTCAAAGGTAGCTAGCTCGGAGTATGACCACTTCTCGACAGTGTCAAGTACACCGTGTCTTCTCGCAATATTGACTGCGTGTGTTATTATTTCATCGACGTTTATATGGCTTACATACAAATATCCAGAATTGAGAAAAACTACACAGCACAGTTGACTAATAAACCTCGTTAGGTGGAGACGGTGTCCGTTACATTTTATTCGCGCCAAATTGGTAGCTAAGGGTGTGTACGACACGGTGAAGAAAAGTGTAGTAGCTAGGAGTGTGTGGTATGCCGTCGGCAATTGATTTACAGTATGGTTGTGACCCTGATTGACTAAACGGTAGGGTCGCGACTACAGGGGGACAAATGTTCCAATCAGCAGGGACATTATAACGTGAACGCCGCATTATGTGTATAGAACTGATTATCTGTGAAATATTATGGCATTCTAGTACTACCTCTGAGATATTCGAAGCGGATCCGAAAGCGGTACTAGCACAACATCAAAGCATTTAAGCACTTCAACGCCGCAATAGAATTCAACCCGATTTTTACGTGGTCTACGTTTCCAAACCAAGGGTGAAATCATTATATGTACATTCAAGCTGATATGAGTTGCGCCGTGGCAAAAAATATGTGAGTCCCTTCGTCAGTATAGTAGCATAAACAGCAGCGTTCGAAGCCCCCAATAAAAATATAGACAACAGTGTGCAAGGTCTCCTAGTAGAACAGTACAATAAACTTGTATGGATTTTTCTTATTTTGCATCAAATATAAAGGCCCATTCAGTACATAGAACTCGGTAAAGGGTGGTTAGGGCGGACCTGGATATCACATGAATTTTGTAAAACCATTTATTATGACAAATAATATACACATACCACTCGGAAACAGTATTTGCGGTGATTGAATATTAAGATTGGAAACTCTGGCGATTCATGAAACGTGTAACCTGTTGTTTAACTGGAAAAGGACAACAAGACTAATTTAGTAAAAGTTTTACTGTATTAATAATTTATTATAAAAGACTATTTATTGTAAAATTATTGCTTTGGCGAAAGGTCTTTTTAGACATCATTTTTTTTGAGTCTAATACTTTGAATACAACAAAAATCGTATGGATTTATTCATTATCCGATAACGCCTGTAATTTTTACACAGCCGATAACTACATTTCCAAACGCTGTACTAATTAAATTCGCCGCGTAGTGAACGGTTGTACGTGTTATGTTCGCTCGCATCGCAATAGCGCCCGCAGCTCAATGGCCAGTGAAGGTAACATTTACCCGAACGTTTCGAGTTCGATACATCGCGGTGACATATATAATATTGTTTATCGATGATCAAAATGTAAATTAATTAAGGACGTAAATGTTAAATCGTTCTGTTCAATTTAACATTATAATCTTTCTCATATTTGACCATCATTAGTTCAACTTGGTTTTCCGGTGGCAATGTGTGTTTCGATATTACAGTCTTGTTTTGATCAAACATATAATCATCTGGCCCAAGCTCTCGTACAGCGAAAGATTTCGCTAACGCGACAACTTCTTTGTGTGGAAGCGATTTGATTCTCTCGAGCGATTTGTAATCAAAATTAGTATTGTGACCAAATACACGAGCACGGTACAGAAAATAGTCGTAGATTCGCATTGCATCCGCGCCAACGTAATGAAACGAGATTATATAATCGGAGCAACAATTTTTACCCTGCAAAGTAAAATATAGAACAATATATTTTGGCATATGTATTTATGTACAAAAGTGGCTCGAACGAATTTTAACTATAGAAATTATTGGATTTAATTAGTGTTATTTGAACTATAAATAAAGCAAAACATAAGCTGAACAGGATACCGTGAGACCTAGCTAAGTAATAAAAGCAACAACGTATTAAGATATGACTAAGAAACGAAATGCGCTTTCTTTACATTGAATATAACCGAATAAAGTTAAGGGCTAGATAGGGCAATATGGGTATGGTATATGTCAACTATAGGGGCTGAAGTATAATGCATGTCATAGCATTCTCGATATACTAAGCCTAAGCCTTAGTCTTAGCCTAAGATAAGATCCCTATACCAGCCATGCACTAAGCCTAAGCCTAAGTCGGGAGGCTGCCGCCCCCCGAACACCCTGTTCTAAGCTGTTTTTTTTCTAGCGTTATGGCGTCCTGCCCCTGAACTTGACATGGGCTTATGCTTTTATATATAAATGTTGTATTTTTTCACGAATTTCGTGTACTAATGACTGCAGTGCGTGGTTACATTAAGTTACATTACATGCGTGTACTCACTGCACACTATTAAGCAAGAACCGCAGTGGTTGTTACCCTGCAGTTGTCGTTATATTATACTGGCCGCATTATCTGTCGCTACAAGCTTCATGCAACAGCTGGCATTGCGGAAGGACGCTTGCAACGACTAAATCGGTTGATGTTACACTGCCTGTAACAACACTGTTTGAAGTTGTTTGCTGAGTGTAACAGCAAGAAACGTTGCCCGCTAGATGATGTAACAAGGAATAATAGCTTTGCATTGCAGTTGTAACAGAACTCGTAGTAGCTGCTGGCAAGTATAAACAATTAAGAGCCACGCATGCATTGTTTGTTTCGTAAACATAAACTGTTAATCACTGGGGTAATGATTAGTTGAATCTTTGCACTTTTGTTACTGAAATCAAAGTAACTGCACGGTGAATAGCACTTAGCGAAACACTGCATGATAAAAACGAGTGAACTGAATATTGCAAGCCAACTGTAGGAAATCAAACATAAAATGGTATATCGTAGATGTCTTTTCGTGCATTTAAGCACTGTCGCACCAAAAGCTTGGACTAGTAACTATAACATTGCTGCATAAATTGCGTAAGGCAATTTTTTTTGTATTTTTAAGATATTTGAGCCAGAAGAAAGAAGTGATGATTATGAAATCCATTTCTCAAAGAATGGCTGAATCACCGAGTTAGAAATGATGGACTGGCGATGCAAAACCGTTGTCTTGCATTCTTAAACTCATAGCTACATTATAAAATAAGTTTGAATGTATGAAAATATCAATACGAATTCAGCAAATACATGGGTCTTGCGGCTACTAACTTAAAGTGGATACTACGTCGTTTCATACGAAAAAAGGCGGCAGCGAAACCCTTTGGGCAACAAATTTTCATATTTCATCTAACTTTATGGTGTGTGAACAATTCATGCTTCGTTCGTAGATAAATGCATTCACTGCCCATTGTTATTATTCAAACATGATTTATTTCCAACTGTTACGTTGGTTCATACAAAATGTGTGTGTATCATACTGTAGCTCTATTCGCGCAATTATGACAACCGAATTATCGATATATGTATGAAAAACTTTTATAGTCTTTGACAATACAGGATACAGGTTACAAAGTGAGTGAATACATTCATCAATGACCGCTGCATTCAGCTGAGCCCTATTATAACTTAAGCCAGAGTCTATTTAGTCCACGAACCTTACGTTTTACTATGCGTATCTAAATAATGCTTCAAAGGTGGCATACTGCTTAAACCGTTAATTGTGTATATTAAGAACAAATATATAACTTAGAATTGGTGTGAAAACTATAGAACAAAATGCTATTATACTAAACACAATACTAAATAGTTTAAGCGGACGCTCTGTTTGTCACGCAGAGCGTAGCTAAACTCCCTGTTTCTCACATTAAGACTGGCTAAGCTACAAATATGTATCATAGTAGTCCAGGTAAGCTATAGTTCACCCGAACTAGTTGTGTTGAATGCGTGACATAATTTGGCCCTGGCGCATGCATCTTATCGTAAATTATGCACTATAGTGCTGAATATTATCGTTTTCTGCTGTGTTCTTCGATAAATACAAGTCCACCGACTGAGGCGCACCTGTATTTACCTGTATTGCTGTTCTTATATTATGGTACTGAACATTATCATAATTGGATTCTGGATGAATGGATCAATGAATCTTCACAAATTTTTTTTTTATTTCAATTGAATGTAGTTGTGCATCTAGCTTTGTAGTTACGCTGATAGCATGACTTCCTACCAAAATTTTCATAAACCCGACATGCTTTAGAGACTTTTTGATTTTGTCCATTTGGGGTCACCCATCATTTCATATTATAGTTAAGTAATTGCCAGATGTGTCAGGTCGATAAACGGAGGCCACCCTCTCATCGACCGCTACGATTTTGCTATTTTTGTGGTCAGAATATTCGATTTCGAGCTATCAGCCACAGTTAAAAATTCTCTCCAAAAAGTGAAATTCTCAAAATTTTACAAAAATTTTTTACATTTTGAAAAATTGGGAGTAAACTACATAATTTAAACAGGATTCACAACACTTTAGCATTACCATGTCATAGCCGGAAACAACAAAATTCGACTTTATTTCGGACTAAGTCTGGGCGTTGATTAATCATTGTTTTTTTGAAAAGGAGGCATGCAGATAATTGGTTTTAAGATTATGTGCTGAAGGTTAAGTGCAAGGTACGGTAAAACATTAGGGATAGACGTTCATCCGGTGATCAATTGTCGCTGTTGTAATAAGACTTAGCATTAACAAAGTAGGCAAGAAACAGGATACCTCGCAAATAATTACCTTTCTTGTACTTGTTATGGTTTATCTGACTTGTAGTTGTATCTGTTGTAGTTTAGTAATGATTCTTAGGTAATGGTTAACTCAGCGTACAACTTGTAAGACCTAAACTATAATTTTCTCAAATTTTTGCTAATTTTCCACTGTTTTTCTTAAAATTTTCATCCATTTTTGTCAATATGTTGCTAATTGTTGCAAAATTTACCCAAATTTTGGCAATGTTCTTAAGAGTTTACTCTAAGGGAAGTAGACATGACATAAGGGTACGACGCTTAGAAAGTCATACCGCTACCATCCTATATCCCTATGACTCAAACCTACTTTTTCTAACATTTATGATTGACATTACCAGGGGCAACGCAACGGTAAAATTTATTTGTTAGTCTTTGTGATTTTTGAAGTACAGTTGGATATAAAAACTGGAACGTTTTGATGTTTGAAAAAATTTGGACACCAACAATCAAAAATAGTAGCTACACCCCTGGTTCCGTCAATAGAAAATAAAATTGAAAGTTGTAGGCGCTACGGTTTATAATGTTCTTAAAATGAGCGTCACATTATTATCATTCTGTGATTTTTAAGTTGACTGAGAAAGATTAAAAATTGAATGTTTGATCGGTTTTCTGACAGATATCGCGTGATTTTGCGCTTCGGCAGCACGAAGGAAATCTTGTTTAGCAGCATATCCCTGTGTAATATACGCCAAGTCAATGTAGCTATATAGCGCTGAGCAGAGGCAACGACTCTAGCTAGTTTTTCCATCGTTGTGCAAGTTATTCGTAACTCCACTTTAAGCCACCTGAGCTATTATTTCTGCAAGTCAGTACATGATCTTAAAACCGATGACTGTGTAACAATCACAATCTTGCATTATGTAATTAGTCGCTACTTGCAGTACAGTAACACAATGGCGCTAATAACAGTCACTATTTTAAGAATTTAAGCGGAATTCAGCGATCGTATACACTTGAAAACTCATTTGCAAAATTGTTTATACTGTGAACACAGCCTTCTAATATAATATGTAATTGATGATTTTATGTTTGATTTTACTGATTAATGTTATTATGTGATCATTATTTGCGTTGGGACAAGTTGTACACAACCTACACCGCGGCTTTCCTTTGTCATCGTACAAAAATTTGATGTTCACATTATTTCTGCCATAAGTAATCACAGTTCTGCGTACACTAAAAGGGTTTATATGATCATCAAACGCCATTAGCGTGCTCACACATATTTTCATTTCGCACACTTGTACCCGTTCTTCATCAACTTGGTTGTTTCCAACTTGTCTGAAGTCAAATCATGCAGAATTGCTGTCAGTAATTAATTAACGAAATAATTGGAGTTTAATTAGTGTTATTTGAGCTAGAAACAACAAGGTAAAAACTAAACCTGAACAGGGGATGGACACCCACCTATGTAATAGAACATCAATATGTTAACAACTACAATGTATGACTAATAAGAAAAAGGTGCTACGTTTAGACAATAGTTGTCGATAAGTGTATGCCCTTATTTGAAACTGGAGTTGGCACCTTCTGGTGGTATGACACTCGCTCCACGCGCGAAGGCCTCGTAGAAAAATTTGACAAAGAAATAGCAAACATTGGTGAAAATTTGGCACAAATTGGCACAAATTACTAAGAATTGAAGAAAGTTTTTGCAAAAATTGGGTAAAATCCGGAAAAATTATGCCGTTCTCGACATAGTAAGCCTAAGCCTCAGCCTTAGCTTAAGGTAAGATTCCTATATGCTGCCGCCCCCTAACTCCCAGCTCTAACCTGTTCTATTTTCTAACGTTGTACCATTCTGCCCTTAAAGGTGACATGGGTCGCTGATGCAATCAAATCTATATAGCCGTAGTTTGAAATCATGAAATTGTGCATATTTATAAGGGCGGTCCCTGTCGATAGTATACCATTCCAAAAAGGTACATTGGTCATAGATGGTTTGAAATCAATCATTCCGTCGATTTCAGCATTACCGAAAACCTTTGTAAAATCAGATGCAACAAAATATGATATTAGATTGAAATTAATCAAGTCATAAATTGTTCCGGTAGAGGGTAACAGTACACCGGTAACATATACGTTAAACTGAATTATTCTATTGTTTTTAGCGACCCCGAAAATATGTATAGTGGCCATATAATACTTATTAACGATTATCTTAAATGATGTATGAAGAATTAAAATGGGACCCTATTTTGTGCTCCCATTTCCATGCCCGCGAGTCTGACAAAACTTTTAACCAATAAAGTTGTAGATCTTATCCACGTATTATAAGCTTATCCAAGATACGTAATATTTTTTGGTATGTTGTCTTTTTGAGATATAACTAAGAACGCATTTTGCTTCGATCACAAAAATTGAAGGGTTACCCTCATTAAGAAGTGTCTACCATACATCATGGGTGTGTTGTATAGATGAAACTTAAATAAGATTATGAACCAGACCATAGGCTATCATGTGCAAAAGAGTACATGGCAATGTCTTACTCTATTGCTGAGATATTTAGAAAAAACTTTCAGGACGGACGGATAGACAGACACATACAAATAAAAATAAAATTTTCATCGCGCATACAAATTAATGCTTGTCTGCTTCGTTCGATGCGCAAACGTGTATTTATTGAAAATAATGCCCAATGGTATTTGTTAACATATACCGACAAATACCTGTAACAGGGGGTGAACCATCGATTATTTTGAAGTTCCGCTCGCCTGCCTTGTGTTGAATTATTAATATAGGGTCGGCTGGCATGCTAGCCTATGATCGAGGGCTCGAGCCAGCTCATTTTGGTCAAACAAATTACTCTGCACACGTCGGCTCAAAAATGCAAGCGAGATTCGAAGGAGCTCGTTTATTGCTGGTTTACAGAGAAATGTGCCCATCTTCTCTAGAACGTTTGCTATATACGACTTGCAGTACGCAACTGTTTGTTAGACACGACGTGTCGTATGTAATCTGTATTAATACGTAGCCCTCGACACGTATCGAATACATAGTTACATATGTCATGTTAGAAACGATATGTCATATGTTGTGTTACGTACAACATATTGCTTTTAACCTGTATTAAACACATGTCTCATGCAGCATGTAACTTGTTCGTTATAATATCCTAAATTTAATTCAAATATCAATTGGAACAATGTGTGTCAAAATTAAACTAGTGACTCGCGCAGCGAATGAAATTGAACCAGTATGGCTAATGACTGTTGCAATGTACAAAATTCAGACTCCAGACGTCCTATAAAATCCCACAACAATACTACTCTGGCAAAGCTTTAATGGCAAGGCTGCAGCAATTTTAATTACGAATATCAAAACAACACAATTTTATTATTTCTTCCTCCAATAAGCAAAAAACGAAAAGCATTTAAATTTATGAATCCCAAGTTTTAAGAAAATCATATTTCGGAGAGTCATCTTTACCTTGTCTTGCTAGATCCCTAGCACTTGTTTTGTTTGATGCATACAGCACAAGTACAATTAGCTTTACTGTACTCAGCACACCCGAAAAAATTTATAGACCCATCATTATCCACTACGTTCATATACACTGAATAATTGGCAGAAACATATTTATTGGTGCTAAAATCCAGAAACTTTAGCTCTTGCACTGTTACATAAAGTACAGACGGAGCTGCGCCGAAACTGCTTCATATTTTCGAGTTTTGTCTCAATTAAATGTTAATTATTCAGGTTGCGGCTAATGTTAAAATACTGATTAGAAATGCTTTCATACCCACCGGGTCTAAATGGACCTAACGCATATTGCGAGTCGTTGCGTTTTACTGAGTTTGTTGTATGATGTACGTGTTCACGTGCGTTGTTATTCGCGCGCATTGTGAGATTCATTAAGTAGCCGAACAACAGCTTTCAGATGGCTTAGTGGTTGTGTATGCAACTTCCAGCCAAACGTCTCTGGTTTCATTCCTATCACCGGAGTGTGTTTGTCAAACATGGCACGATACACAAATAAATTATGGCATAAAAAGGTAAATCAAAGTGCAATCATGCACTATATACGGTGACAGTAACAAACTGAGCATAAACAAATCTTGCACGGTTTTAAAGGGTGATATGCGGGGGATCCGTAAGTGTAGTAAATAACCACAGCCAAACCTTTTGGCGATCGTAGACACTAATTAGACTGGGTTATTACAAAGTCTAATTCCTGCTTTATATAGGCTTCACTGCCTATATATAAAAAGATAATTATACTCTAAGCACTAAGACTTTATCTTAGTGCTAAAGGTATTATGTTCAAGATCATGACTTGAAGTACAGTGTCTTGTACGACATTATCCACCAAACTGCAATTACTACTGCTTTGCGAGTTACTCTTTACAAGTTGATGGGCGCATTAATTCAGTGAATCAGCAATCATTTTCTCTCAAATTACTGTTTCTATCGTCTTTTTTTAAAAGTGGGTCGTTACAGCAAACAATTATTAGGGTTTAGTTCGAAAAATTTTCAATAAATGTTAATAGCAAACATAGTTGCACTATTATAAATAAGCCGCTATCAGTTGTGTTAATTCGTTCTGAGTTTTAATAAAGTATTCGTTTGCCAAATCTTTTTACCGCCAATAGAGTACAGTTTATAACATATAACCGTGTATTGGTATGCTAGATATGTGTGAAATGATAAATTTTCCGTAAAGCGAAATCACCTGTTTAAAACGGTAGTAAACATAACTCCAAAACCAGAAGCCCCAGTCCGGTGGACCTTCAGCTAGCAGATGGTCCACAATAAAGGGTGAGAATCGGGTTTTTCCCTTTGAATCTCGAGAATCGCCACTCTGTACACCCACAGATTGAAGACATTTGCCTACTTCCGCATCTTCAGCGTCTGAAAGTAAACAATTATATGGATCAGGCAAAATTATTCGTGACAGATATTTGTCAAAAGATTAATTATATTTTACTGTTTTGGACAATGTTGTATTCCAAAAAAGAACTTTCACAGTGGTGATTGTCCAGAGATTTCCAACAGCAGGTAGAAAAATCTGACCTCATACAATTGACTTAATAGAGCATATAATCAAGAGTTTATTGTAAAAACGAAGGAACGAAGTGCACCGAGTTATACCACATAAACCCTTGGAATGGTTGTTTTTCAACTAGAACACAAGCGCGCTTGTGGGTGCTATGACAGCAAGGTTATTTAAAACATAAGTTACTCTGCTGTTTCTTTGGTAGTATTATGGAAGGATAGCAAGAAATAAACCAGCCGTTGAAGGATAATCTTATGCTCTTATCATAGAATTGACTTAATAGAGAATATAATCAAGAGTTTATTGTAAAAACACAGGAGCGAAGTGCACCGAGTCATACCACATAAACCGTTGGAATGGTTGTTTTTTTAACTAGAACACAAGCGCGCTTGTGGGTGCTATGACAGCAAGGTTATTTAAAACGTAATAAGTTACTCTGCTGTTTCTTTGGTAGTATTATGGAAGGATAGCAAGAAATAAACCAGCCGTTGAAGGATAATCTTATGCTCTTAGCAAAGAATTGACTTAATAGAGAATATAAGCAAGAGTTTATTGTAAAAACACAGGAGCGAAGTGCACCGAGTCATACCACATAAACCGTTGGAATGGTTGTTTTTTTAACTAGAACACAAGCGCGCTTGTGGGTGCTATGACAGCAAGGTTATTTAAAACGTAATAAGTTACTCTGCTGTTTCTTTGGTAGTATTAAGGAAGGATAGCAAGAAATGAACCAGCAGTTGAAGGATAATCTTATGCTCTTATCATAGAATTGACTTAATAGAGCATATAATCAAGAGTTTATTGCAAAAACGCAGGAGCGAAGTGCACCGAGTCATACCACATAAACCGTTGGAATGGTTGTTTTTAAACTAGAACACAAGCGCGCTTGTGGGCGCTATGGCCGAAAAGGTTATTTAGAACGTAATAAGTTACTCTGATGTTTCTTTGGTAGTATTATGGAAGGATAGCAAGAATTGAACCAGCCGTTGCAGGATAATAATATGCTCTTATCTCATTCCCCTGAAAGCAATACGTAACTGAACGAAGTAGATGCACATAATGTATTGCTTATATGATTACACTGCAAAAGCTAAACGGACTTATTAAACATTATAATGCCAATTATTTAGCATATATCTATAACTATAACTTATCAAAGTAATATTGACTGATCACATTTATTACTTACTAACTATAGCCGCAGGATACTTAATGAAATAGGCTGGTTATTTAGTGTAATAATGCTAAAAAAGCTAAATTTAGCATAGCACTTTAACCATAAAGTACGCTTAAAACTCAGAATTTTTAAGTAAAACATACTCGGCTGCCAACATGCTAAACATTTGACGCGCAATCTGCACATATTTTGACGCAATATTAATACATAATTATATGTACATAATAAATACATATAAATAAACTATATACATATACACTATAAACTGTACTATTATAATTTATATTTCTCATGTTTTTATACTTAGCTTAGGCAAACCTTCAGGAAAACAAAAAGTTTTTGTTACCCCACTTCCCATAGCATTGCCGGAATACAAAATAGTGTTAGTTTTGAAACAACGACAAAACGGCATAGTTAATTACGCTAAAAAATGTTTGTTATTAGATCACATTGCATTTTTTTCAAAAATTTTGAATAAACATATTATGATAAAACTAAGCATAATTGTAGACAATTTTTCCTCGTGGTGGTTCTGGGTTTTTTGGGTTTCTGTTTTGTGTGTGGTGCGTGGGTCGTGTGGCTGGGTGGTGGTTGGGGGGTGGTTTGTTTCGTTTTTGCTTCGCGTTTTCCGCTTTTTTGCTTTATTTTGATTTCGTGGGTGGGGGAATTTTCGGGGTGGTGAGGAGGGGAGCGTTCCGACCCTTGGCTGGTACCCCCCCCTGCTCCCCGTGGGACCCCGTTTGGCCGAAATTGAATTTATTTTGGACTCTTGAAATTCCAGCTATCCTGTGGAGCTGAGGGAGCGCGGGAAGCTAGTTTCGGTGAGCGCGCGCCGCTCCGTTTCGCTTGAGGATCAATCAGCCTGCAGCAGCAGCAGCAAAAGTGCTCGTTCTGATTTTGGGTGTTGCAATGAGTTTCGTTTTTGAATAGTATAGGGGCTTTGCCGGTATCTAGTTTAGATTCGCTCATATCGATAAAATCCCCGTTAAGGCCATCTTGCAAGTGATTAGCAAGGGTAGGAATCGCCTATGCGTTTCGTGTACTTTGATGTGGAAGTTAGCCTCTCGCTTTATTGAGTGCGAAATAAAACGAGCATCGATTTGTTCGATTTAGGCCCCGCATATTTGCCTTTCATTTTCTGTATATATTCTGACATTCTGTTCAAGAATACGCGCAGAAATTATATATATGCATTGTGAAGAATGAGAGCATCGTAGACATAATTCATTATTTAATTTCTTTGATTTTGCACTATTTTGGCTGAGGTAGCGTGTTGACTCTTTGTTTATTTGTTAGATGCTCTACGAAATATTATGATATATGCAGCTTGCGCATTCATATTGTATATGGTACCGCAAGCAATACCGCTATGGTATCCAGATGACCCCGATTCCCTCCTCGGTGAATTCAATGCCGACCTAGGGAGTAGGTTATTAGCAGGGCGCAGACAGGTTTCGACCTGGCCATGGTCTTTATTTCGACCCTCATTCAAGTCGAGGAGGTTTTCTGAGGGTGTGTCATTCTTAGCTGCTCCGAAGTAGGCTGTTTTGAAATTTCCGTGTGCCCCAAGTGGCGATTTTTGAAGTTCAACACGCTTACCTTCAGCCAAAATAGTGCAAAATTAAATGATAATTTAAATAATTGGTAATTTATGGTCTACGATGCTTCTCATGTCTTCACAATGCATATATATATAATTTTTCTTGCGCGTTATTTACTTTGATTTCATGAATGTTCAGAATTATATTACAGAATAAAAGGCGAAATTATTTGTGCGGGCTAAAATCAAACAAATCGATGCTTCTGTTTTTTGTATTTTCGCACTCAATAAAGCGAGTTGGCTTAACGTTCCACAGTCAAAGTTGTACACAAATTGAACGCGTGTTGGCGATTCCTTACCTTGTGCTAATCACTGCTGATGGTTTGAACGGGTTTTATCCAATATGAGCGAAGTTCTAAACTAAAGTCCCGGCAAAGCCCCCATAATACTATTTTTACAAAAACCAAAATATCAGTACTAATTTGCAACACCAATCAGAAAAAAACTAACAGCTTTTGCTGCTCCGTCTGCTTCTGCTGCAGGCTGAGAGTCATAGGTAGAGCAAAACAGAGCGGCGCATTTTGGCATCACAAAACATAATTAGCTACAGGCACTCCTCCAAGTATAAGTCCACGGTAGCTGGAATGTTCAAGTCCAAAGTGGATTCAATTTTCGGCCAAACGGGTCCACAGGGGAGCAGGTGATAGTAGGGTTACCAGCCGTAAGGGTCGGACACTCCCCAGCTATATTTAACACCACCCCCGCACTCCGAAGACACACATTTAGCACATATGAGCAAAATTCAAAATTTTAAAGGCAAAATAGCGGAAAACGCGAACTTATGTGGAAAAATTGGCGAGACTGCTGAAACTCTTTGATATACCCCTTGGCTTATCCAACCACTATGCCACTCTTGCGAGGCCATCTGCTACGTAAACCAACGCAGTACATACGTATTCAGTATATAATCAAAATTTAGTAAAATCTTGCATGTATCGCATGTTATCAAATATTGCATCGAAGATACTTATGCTTAATATACTTAGCAATGGTTTTATGCTTATTAAAAATCTACTACAATTATGCTTAGTTTTATCATAATATGCTTATTCAAAACTTTTAGCATAATCCAATGCTTGATATTAATCCATAATAACGATAACAAACATTTAAGCATAACTATGCCGTTTTGTCATTGTTGCAAAAGTAACACTATTTTGTATTCAGCAATGCTATACTTAAATTTGAAAAGTGGCATTGACAAAACTTTTTGTTCCCTGAAGGTTTGCCTAAGCTAAGTATAAAAACATGAGAAATATAAATTTATTGATAGTACAGTATATTTTAATATATATGTTTATAGGTATATCTATATAACTTATTATATATATTTATTATGTACATATAATTATGTATTAATATTGCATCAATATGTGCAGATTCAGCATAGCAAATGTTTAACTATGTTCGATTTCACAATATGTTTTACTTAAAAAATTCTGAGTTTTAAGCGTACTTTATGGTTAAAGTGCTATGCTAAATTTACCTCTTTTAGCATTATTACACTAAATAACCAGCTATTTCATTAAGTGCCTGCCGCACTAGTTAGTAAGTAATAAACCTTGATCAGTGCAATATTACTTTGATAAGTTATAGTTATAGATATATGCTAAATAATTGGCATTATAATGCTTAATAAGTCCGTTAGCATTTTGAGTGTGATCATATACTGATTATCAAAGGTCTCCATATGGGGGACCTCCTAAGTCAAATCTTGCTACCATTTAACCCGACGGACGTATCTATTTATTAAGAAGTAATTGCGAACCTTGAATTTTATGTCAATATATAAATCTTCATGTTCATTTTTATTTCTTTCATATCAGATGGATGCTTACATTACTAACTACAGCATGATAATTTGCGTCGAGTTTTTTATAGAGCGAAAACCCAAATGAAACATAGACGGCCAAACTGTTACAATACGTCGTACCAACATTCATTGCGCCATGGGTACTAACTAGTCGTTAAGAAAAAGAAAACTGTATGATCCGCCCATTTTTACCTTCGAATAAGCTCCAGCGGAGCTGCCGAAGTTGTTATACATAGAGTGTTTGTCATACAGAAACCTCCCCAAACTAGAAGTGTGATGCGGGTGCAAAATTTTGTCAGCACGAAAATTAGAGGCTTGACCACCGCCTCAAGACCGTATCCGCGGGCTTAGAGAATTTTTTTGGCTTGCTAAGCTCGCAAATTGCAGATCAATATCGGAATCTTGAAAAGTCGTTTATTACTGAATTTAAGCTATTCTTTTGCATTAGCCTTCGTGATAGTTAACATCCCGGGCTATACGACGAGGAAATTAACACACTTAGTCACCTACCTCCTCACTACCCATCCAGCCGCTTTAACCGAAAGATTTTAAGGATATAGTGAAATTAGTTAGCGCCTACTACTAAATAAAATTAACTACACGCTCTTTTAAACAGCATTTGGTAAAGGAACAAGTTCCTCGTTTAGATGACAGCGCCCACTGCCCAATAAAGATACTCATGAAACGGCCGCGCAACAAAATTACCTGGTAATTTTCATAAAGATTGCTAAAAAGAACCACTATGATGTCAAGACGTTGCTCACTAAGCGGGACCTCTGTCTTTGTGAAGCCGCCACCTATACTTAGCCACCTCATTATTTCAACAATAGGATTTGCTGAACTTGCAACATTATGAGCGTTACGGGTACCCGGTACCAGCGCGCTCAAGATTTGACCCCGCGCCCAGCCCGGTCAGCTGGTGCCGGTTCCCGCGCATAGCTCTTCTCCCAAAAAGTGAAAACAAAATTCCTTTTGGGTCGCCTCAAAGTTGAACACAGCGGTGACAAAGGCACAGCAATAGCTAGAATAGACTAGATGTATTGTATCTCGCTACGAATATTAACAAGCGGCACTCAAATTTCGGTGTAGGTGTGTTATATGTTACGGCCATGTCACCTTACGAGTTGTACACGGTTGGGAAGAACAAAAGCTTTGTGCTGAGATTGAAGGATGGTACGTTACCGTCCGACTGTAGCTTAACCGCTTAACTACTGTGGTTGTTCGTCAACAACTAATTACGTTTGAATGTGTTGCACAAACCAAATTCAACGAATACTGCACGGTATCTGCTGTTTCTCCGCCCGCGTTGTGAGGAGTCTTAAGTATTTGAGCAATGGCTTCGAGAAACCTCAGTGGCTAGTAAACGTGACTTTCACCCAAGCCTTCGGAGGCGACCATTAAAGAATTATCGATAGTTGAAATTAAATTTATTTAGGACTTAATGAGTTAATCAAAATTTAGTATGGTACACGTTTAACCCTTTAACTCTTGCATTTGTTCGACAGCAACTAATTATGTTTGAATGCTTTGTACAAACTAAATTCGACCAATACGACAAATTTGTACGCCTGTTGTTATCCAATCACTTTGCCATGAGCTTTAAGAATCCAAGTTTTAGCTCCGAAACAGCTCAACGGCTAGTAAATGTGAGTTTCACCCAAGCGTTCAGGATTCGATATCTTATTAATAACAGTTCATCGATAATCGAAATGTAAATTAATTTAAGATATAAAGGGTTAAGCTCAGACGTTGGAGAAGATTTAAAGCATAGTACAACGGTGTGCTAAATTTGATGTAGGTACATGTTACGGCCCATATCACCTTATGAGTCGTACGTAATGCTGTTGGAAAAACGAAAGCTTAGTGCTTAGATTTGAGGATGGTGCGTCATCCATCAACCCTTGCTTGACCTCAGGCACTGTATATGTTTTAAAAGCATTCCCCATAGGGGTTGGGGTAACCTCCCTGAGGTGTCGAACGCCGTCTCGGCATGAAACTAAAACTCCTTCCTGAGCGGTCAGGAGACCCTCCTCTAGGGGACCTGGAACATCGAACGTCAAGCATGTATGTTTAAAAGCATATTATCCAGATTGCGGTTATAACGACGGGCGTAACAATAGCAATGATCAAATGAACTGTTACGTTCTAGCTGTTAATAAATAGTCTGGCGAAATGCTTTGTGCTACTTATTGTAAAACATTTTTGTCTAGGATAATGATTTCCTTATGTGAATTTTCTACCTTACTATACACATGTGTGGCAATGTTCTGCCAACGCTAGTAAGCATGCTGTGCAGACGACGCTTAATGATTGCTCATTCTCGACTCGTATGAACGCGTTTCAGCAGCAGAACATTGCAGTAAATGTAAATTCTCGTATGTACCATAGGAACTGAATAAAACTTGGTTTGATTTGAAATAATGGACTAAAAGCTCATATAGTTTTAAAAAGCCCAAGCCTTTTTACATGATGAAGCATCGCAACCTGTATGGGTTCAAAAACATATAGACACGCATTTTTGCATTTACTCAAAGTAAACCGTGCACAGCTAAAACATATTTGTATAATAGTTCAAGATCAAATAAATAAAAAATGTTATTTATAAATTATATTTATAATAAATAATTGCACAAGCCAAAATATAAACAAGGCAACGTTTATTACTGCCATATATTAATAATATTGGGTCATTCGGTTTTACAATTTGTCAGGGAATCTTGATTTCTTCAGAATGAACAAAACCAGATTCTTAAAGATATATAAAGGCTTAAAATTAATAGTATACAATCATCCGTTCATAAAAATAATTGCTCCTTCTGCATATTTGGCGAACTTTTAAAAGTTGAACATTTCTAAGGTTAAAATTTGCCATGTAAATATATTTCACCCCATTTTGGTTTACCATTTATCGATGGTTCCCAGGCTTGTCTTAGATTCTTCAAATCAATGATGATAGTTGCCATGAAGAATTGATTTGCAATCAGGCGATCGGCTGTGGAATAGCAACATTAGTTATATAGCGAGAGTTGCGTGTGAGGCTCACAAAACTAAATCACTAATTTTAAAACGTATTTTTTGAAAGATATTGAGATGTTTCTCATGAGCTGTGTTTTTATAGGCAATTTCTGTAATTTAAGAGGGGTGGCATCTCGAAGCCATGTACGTAACCTGACTATAATATGTATAGATACACCGTGATAAACTCAGGTGTTTAATAATTAGTTATTTGTCTCCGGATGCTAGCAACGTGATTAAGTGTTCAAATATAGTGCTCAATACTGGTTACCAAGATTTCCCCTGTTTAACATATAGAATTGGTCTATCCCATACCCCTATGCTAAATAGGTACATATGGACGAGATGAACAGCCTTATTCGCTTGGCGATACGAGGTGCTACGGAGCTAATAACTAGTGATACAAATGCTGAATTAAATCAAAAAACCGCAATCGAAAAGCTCCAACAGGCGCTGGGCATCGAATCCGAGTTGTACGAGTGCAAGCTGCCTATTCAAACCACTCAGCTGTTTAGGAGTTCTCGCAAATAAACAATAACGCACGTGCTGTTATACACTATACGACAAACTTAGTTAACACAACAGTTCGCAATGTACGCTACCACGTTTGTGTAGATTAACGTTAACGTGATTGTCAGGAGCTGCGGTTCCTCGATTCGGTAAGGAAGCATACAAAACGAGCGAACAACGCACGTGCGAACAAGTACCACTCTACAAACACAGGCAACACAACGCTTAGCCTTACGCACTGAAGGAAATATGTAGCAATAAGCACGAAAAGGTTAAGGAACTCTTAGTCACTCGGCCTACATTGTCATAAAACTCCAGATTATATGTCATTGACGTTCCACTTGCATCCTGCCTCGATCAGTGTCGCCTCAGTGTCGGAAACTCAGTGACTCGGAATATCGCTGATAAAAATTTGGCATCTTTTATAGGATGAACACTGCAAGAAGCTTAAGGAAATGTTTATAAGGAAAAATTATACATATTCCAAAACCATATACTAAACTAAGTTTTGATTAAAATTTCGATTATTTTAAAAATTAAATTTCATGGTTTGCAAATTTCAGCCTACAAACTGGAAATTATATTTAATCTAACACCGTAGAACCATAAATTGCTTGCAAGGCACTATGTATAGCTATGTTGCTTTAGATATGTCGCTTTATTACAATGACAGGAGAATAGGTTATGTTCTAGTCAAAAATATTCATAACCTAAACTTAAATAAATACACGTGCATATCAAATATTACCAAAGGGTAAAAATCACAAAAAAACAATACAAAGTTTAGCGTGCAACACATAGACACACGACAATAACACAGAACCTTACACATAAAAATATTTTACATGTTTTAAAAGGTTAACAAATACTGTAGTGAATTATACATATTATAAATATGTTACCAACAAAATACTATACCTAGCTATATATTTAGAGAACCTGGAAACAAAATAATGATTTTGGTTATATGGTTAAGCGTCTCAAAAATTATAAAAAGTAATAAACGTAGGAGATTTTGTGGAAATCCAGTTAGTTCCACATAATATCAATCAAGGATTCGTACATAGCAAACCCAGAAATTATTTATTTTATTACCATATAATATGTTCATAGCAGTAGTGGGGTGATATTGGCACACGACGCGTTGGATCCCCACCCCATCCGACCTGCTGGTTCCTCAGGGACACTAAAGGCCGACTCCACTGCCCCTCCGAAAACAGAGATATCCCCGTGGAACCTCGGACGTCGTGCATGTATGATTATTAGTTGGTTTCTTGGCAGCAGCCAATAGTTGAGGTTTAGCTTGTCTAAGGACTTGTTGGTCTAATGCAAATATTTTTACAAATTATTTCACAAAATAACAAAGATGATAAATTATTTCAGAACACAGCAAAAAACCATTCCCTAATTAAAAAAATAATTTGTAACGCTTTTCGCAGTGGTTTAACGATTGGTGGTGCAAGTAAGTCAACCTACTCGAATGTTTTAATCATGTATATAATTTTAATCGATATATACATACGTATATGTCACTAATCTTAAAGTGAATTAAGTTTAAAATTTACCAGGTTTATATGGATTTGTGCTCTTTTGCGAACTTCGTTTGGTTACAGTGTTGCTTTCTTCAGCTGTTTGTCAGTCTAAAGATATCAGGTGTATGATATTAGACTATATCTTGTGCAGAATACTTAATACAAAATAATGCTTCGCTTGTTTTGAGCTCAAAACTACAACTGTTTCGAGTATTCGAATGGAACACATGGACAGTTATACAATAATTCAAGCTCACATAATAATTATCATTCTTATGCAGCCGGCGCGTTTCTTTGGGATCATAGCCATCTAAAACTAATGGCATTCTGAAAATGTGTTTAGTTTCTGCTGCTCAATTACTGAGCATAATGAAATAATTTTGAAGTCGGAGTTTTATAGTCGTAACAGCCGTAGATAGTCTAATAACGTGTGATACTTTCATTTTTCATGAAAACACGACCTTTTAGCAATCGCCGCCGCGAAGTCCACGAAGTTACTTTTACGGCCCCTAATCGGATTATTTCTCAAGAGTGCTACCTAATACAGACAGATCGGGGACACCTACCTAAAGATCAGATCCGGCCAAGAAATGTGGGTTGTCAAACGCTTAAGGACGTACAACATCATCTCTGTTGATATGTATTGGATTTACCCTTGGCACGATATTTATTCATGAGTGATGCCAGAAAAATACTACCAAGTGATAAACTGAATAGCAAAAAATATTTAATCTAACACAATTACAATAAATGTAGTGCACGGCGAGGACGTGCGAAAAACAACACATTGGTGCCGATATAAAATATGCACATACCGACAATTATTTTACAAGTCACACATATTCTTACACATTAACAATAATCAAAGCAAGTACAGATGTTAAGCATTAGTAGGTGTTCGATACGCGGACTGTATATATATCGAAACCATTTGCGTCATCACAACGCATATAGAATTCCAACACGACTGATATGCTCAGCGCTCGAAACAACCTTGAAATGATGCAATATGATCTATACCGGAGCAAATAAATGAGCTACCGACAGCGAAGTTGTAGCATGTTCAACAATTATACTTCTGTAATAAAAGTGGACGAATATTTCATTGAAACCGCACTGAGACAGATTATATATTGGATTATTTTCTAAGAATCGTAAAACAAGGTAGAAGAAATGTTTCGACACCGCATTGCATCCACAAATTCCACCACAGATATGCATGCCATTGCCTATAACATTTTTGCCGAAATCTTTGCGCAGATATAGCAATTCTAACTTCATTTCTACGATAATTATACTGAGCTACACAATTGTTAACGTTTCTATAGCTTTTGACTGTTACCTCAGTCATTTGGTATTTATAAACTGTAATTTGTTGGTCGATATGTGTCTAAAACTCGGTGTTGCGATTAAACGTCTTGTTCAGTAGCTCGAAAAACCTTAGGGAACTTTTTTCAAATCAAACAAGGTACAGACTTGCTTAACTAGTTACAGATTTGCTTAACATACTTAGTATAAAAGAACATAATCACTGCCATTTTCTAGTATTTCAAGATATACATATTTTCTCTGTTTCCTAGCATATATTCGGAGATAACAATGGATTTTTGTCGCAAAAATCACATATTCGCCTTTCATAGTAATCATATAGTCCCATCGTTGTGTCTCTGACCGCTTTTCGCTACGCACAAGATAAAAGTATCACTCTGACGATCTAAACGAAGTCCAATTCGTTTCTGTCTCACACGCTGAACAACTTACTATTTGACGGTTTCTAATTACATAACATGGCCTCACGATTCATCTTATTCTCGTATTCTCTTACTCAACGTTTGTTTTGGCTGTTTTGTTGTTTTAAATAAATGGCAGTTGAATTCTAATTTTCATAGTAGTTGGGAATTCGCTACCGAGGAGCTTCTGTATATATTATAACAGTATAAGATAATCATTCTTATTCCCACCGTTGTACCATAGAGCACTAAATTGACGAAACTACAATTTTTTTTGTATTCTGAACTGCTGTAAAAGAAACAAGAATAAATCATAATAGTAACTTGAAATAAACACAAGACCTCCGTATGCGTTTTACTACTTTTGACTATGTCCAATGTATTTTACAACGCCGATGGATTAACAATGGCTTTGTTAACATTGCAAATTTTCATGCGCTTAATTGGCCCGTTTGTACGGTATTTCAGGATTTCAAAGCCAGAGACGCATCAGCATATAACAGTTACATAGAAATTAAAAAAACATTACTGATGTTTACAGAGAATCACCGGGATATACACCGTGACATTAAATGTACATTCAAAGTTTCATCGATACAGCAGTTATCACAATGTAAAGTTATTATATAACTTTACAGAACTTAATCATTTAAACGGTTAATAAAAATATACAATAATCAAAATAATTAATAACAAGCTTAAATTTTAAACTAATATATTCTCAAAAATATGTAAACTGTTTCAGAAATCGTGCTCAATACGGATATTTCTCTAGGCTGCTTTAAATAACATAGTGCCGAGCTTTCCGTTTCTCAAAACAATTAACAAAAGTTTCATTTTAATTTGTTGTAACAAAAAGGACTCCCAAAAGAAAATTTCTGAAATTTTTAGGTAAATATATAATGTGGGTAAAACAATTTGCTTTGTGATAATTGAATTGAATTTTGGCCGTTTTCAGCTAATTTAGTTATAAAATATTAAGCAATGCGCTGCTAAACTTAAAATGACCTCACTGGCAATCCTATTTTGTTTTTTGTAAAAAATTTTCATCACCGAACATTTTCTTGTCGGTGAGAAAATGCTATTTTTTGTGCGAACAGAGGCGAATCCTGTTTCGACGCTATGAAATGTTACGGATTAGTCATAACCCGAATGAAAACCTTTAAGTCTGCGCTAGCAGTGAATCGAATCAAATATCGTATTTGTTCCGTAACAATGAATGTGGATTCGACATCAGGAATTGCAAGATAGGATGGTGAGCGGGGTCACTTTAAGTTTAGTGGTGCATAAACCTAGTTTGAAATATCTTACGTTTGCAGAATGTTTCCTATAATTTCTTTTAGCGAACGTTTTAGTAAATATTGTAAAATTTTCGGTGTTAAGAGGAAGAAAATAGAGCTATTATAAATTTTTAGCAACAGGATTTCTACTCATTTGTCTTCTAAATTGTAGAAGACATCGCCAGTTTCTGTTCATAGTAGCGCACGTAAAATGATTGTGAACCCAGGGCATACTGCGAACCGTTGCGTTACCTGGGTTTGCCGAAACGCGTGGGTTTTCTTTGCACGTGGGTTGTTATTCGCCCGCTTCTTGAATATATATATCAACATAACATTTATCCAACGATATCGATTTTAACCAAGGGTAATTATACATAATTTAACAAAAAGAAACTTAACAGTTCCGATGTGCATTTTATAAACGCAGCTGCACACAAGGTGCAACGTTCTTTATTCTATTGCATCGTGCGCGGCACGCTGTAATTCACATTGCTGGCGTTAAACACCATACCGCTGACTCCTGAAGCAGCTGCAGCAGCAGTTGCAACAATCGAGTAAGCCTCAGTTGTGCTTGTAGCAGGAGCACCCGCCGAAAATATGGAATTAGAAAGATTGTAACTTTGATGTCGTTGCTGTTTCACAGCTGTTGGAGCGACGTTGGGCCACTGCTGACTATGTTGATATTGCCTCGCAGACATCTGTAATTGATTTGGTTGCACAATACTACCAATAAAATTTATTTCTTGTCCAAGTTGTGTTGACGCTGTAGTCAACTGAGACATTTTATGCGCTTCAAGCTGGCGAGCCAACGCGATGCTGTAACTATTACGATTAACCAGATCATTAAACAATCCCATGCTTATAGTTGGCTGTGGAAGTCTAGCTGTAGCTGCAAAAGCAACATGACCACTTTCAATTCCGCCTGGGTCAGCTGGAGGCATTTCAACGGAACCGATTGGAATAGTAGGTTCCAACGAATTTTGCCATGTACTTGAGTCAACCGTGGCTATAACGTGTCCTGTTTCATCGATCTCGTTGCTAGCATTTCCAAGCATTCTATGGCTTAGCTTTATTAATGGAATTGCGGTTGCAGTAGCGCTGATACTACTACTATTTTGTGACCTGAAAAGACAAGATTGCTTATACTTCTAACTAAAGCTTCAAAAAGCATCATAGAGTAACATCAATATAGCAAGCGCATGCCTAGTCCAGCTGTATTTTTGACAGGGTACGTTCTTTATTAGTATTTCAGAGTCTTCGTCTCACCAGTGCGTAAAAACGCCAGATTCAGCAGTAGAGACGTTGGTTGATTTTTTACGGTTGGTAGGGGATTACCTGAATTTACATATTTGGGAAAACATTTGTATGTATCTGTTTCCGCAAGGTTCGAGGAACAGCCTTTTTGCAGGACGAACTCAACACGTACTTTGGTGTGTCTCCCACAATTTGGTAAGGAGGAGCTTCATTGAAATATAATTTTTATAATTTAGACGGTTTAAGGTGGCATGGTTATGGAAAACAGTGTGTGAAAACCAGAGCATCCACTTTAACACTTGGAAGGGGTGGAAGATAAAATGTTTCGATAAATTTTGATCGCTACATAGTACTCATAAAATTGAAATTTTGTGGGTGTCGTTAAATTCAATGCATCCTGTAATTTTCTGGGTAATACACAGTAATTTCAAAATTTGTAAGTGCATTCCACTCACCCGGTAATTTTGCAGGTGTATTCAAGACAAAGTAATTTTAATTATTGTGGGACAAACTTTATAGCCCTCCTTCAATTTTTAAGGTGGACCATCTACGAGAAAAATGAATATCTCATATGTTTCTGTGTTTAAAGGCGCTGAATCGAGCATAACTTGCGGTAAACGTGACACTGAGACGATTTTTCTATATTAGTATGTCTTGCGTAACCTATTGCGCAATAAAATAATGTGATCAAAATCCTCTATAAAACACTTCATCCTGCTTTTAATAATTATAGATGAATATAAATATCAAACAATATTCTTCTCTGGTCAAGAGACCACAGCAGTTTAGAACACCGATTATGTTCTAATTTGTACAATGCATGGGACTTAGGAGGTTACATGTTACATTGATATCACTTCATAATATACTCTCAAATAATGAGTTAACATGCCTATATCTTAAGGTTAAATTTGAGCTAACTATCCCTGTTTAGAATTATACTCTGAGAATGGTTGGGTTGACCATTTTTGTCACATTCTAGCAGTGAATTCTATCCCTGTTTAGAATTATACTCTGAGAATGTTTGGTTCGACCATTTTTGTCACATTTTAGCAGTGAATTCTATCCCTGTTTAGAATTATACTCTGAGAATGTTTGGTTCGACCATTTTTGTCATATTTTAGCAGTGAATTCTATCCCTGTTTAGAATTATACTCTGAGAATGGTTGGTTCGACCATTTTTGTCACATTTTAGCAGTGAATTCTATCCCTGTTTAGAATTATACTCTGAGAATGGTTGGTTCGACCATTTTTGTCACATTTTAGCAGTGAATTCTATCCCTGTTTAGAATTATACTCTCAGAATAGTTGGTTCGACCATTTTTGTCACATTTTAGCAGTGAATTCTTTCCCTGTTTAGAATTATACTCTGAGAATGGGTTGTTCGACCATTTTTGTCACATTTTAGCAGTGAATTTGCGAATATTAATATTACGCGACTACTGCATTCATCCCACTTCCATATTTTTAAACTGAAAGAATTTTGTTTGCGTTAAAGGCAAAATTGGTTAAACTATCAGCAAAGCAAGTTATTGGAGTTTTGCGAGTCGTTGAAACTGCAGCGTGACAATTATCAATCACCATGTAACGTCGTTTACGATTTCACCACGTGCTATGTGCTCGCTCGCTAAAAGGCCAATGTATGGCTCTAGGCTATTTAGTGCTCAGGAAAGCGTAGAATGTTGAAAAATTGCTTACAGCTTACTATGTCATTGGATGTTCATGTAAACTATAGATTTTATAAATTCAGAAGAGTAACATACCAGACTAGTATCATAACTGTATCAAAATTGACTGAGGTTTCTAAAGCAAATGCGTCAGGGCATGTTCATATTGCATTAGATCCGATCCGTTATATAGTCGATGGTATCAGAGCATATTTTTTCGCATTGCACCCGATTCATTACGATCCGATCCGACTCGACCAAAGTCGGCGCCTACAGCATACTCCTTATGTTTGCATTTTTACACAAAACATTACTCGATTCGGATCTGATAAAATTATAATACATGTGCCATCGATTCGAATTAGAGGGCACAGAATGCTATGTGAAGATTCTATATACAATACACGTATAAATCAGATCGGATCGGAAGTAGTGTTAACACGTTCTAAGAGAGCCATCTTGCAAATCAAAATCTTATATTCCAAATTTGGAATGTCAAAACCTGTGGGACACCAAAACATTATTAGATGTTATAAAACCAAATATAATCAATAAAATAAATATATAGTTGAGATGAGTTAAACAACCAAATATTAAATCTCACTCCATATGAAAAATCATGTTGGTACCTATCGGCATCGTCGTCATCACCATCAGCTGAACCAGTGTCAAGCGATCGGAGTGACGCCTGTCGTTGACGCGGTGATACCTTCGAATCCGGACTATTACTTTCATCGCATGAACCTTAAACAAACTTAAACATGGTAGCTATCAATTTGTACAGATAACTTAGGTATGAATTTAGAAAATGAGTAAAGACGGAGTGCTAATCATTCCTTGTCCGATATTGCAGTAATTAGGTAATAAAGCATCTTAGGCATGCATGTTTATAGGAGGTAGTAGGGTTACACTATGAGGAGCCTCCGATCCCCTCCCCCAAGAGCTCGGCTACCTTCTCCCTAACTGACAGGTCACGCTAGCCTCCCTCCCCCGTGGCGGAGCAGGCTTCGAACCAATATGTTTTTGCGGCACCGAAAACACCGTATCCCCCTCTCCCGGCGACACTCCCTGACCCCGTGGGAGCCGAAGGCCTCCACCGGAAGCCCGGCAGTACCCCCGTTTCCCTTGAACTTCATACATATGTCCATGTATCCATAACTTTGTCCCCCGTCGGACTGATCATAATAAACGTCGTTCTGGCTTGACAGACAGTCTTGGATGATTTGTCAGACCAGTCTTCAATTCGGAGGAGATTCAGTCTAATATTTGTGAGGCCAGAGCGATTATGAAACAAAATAACTAGGGATTACAATGGTAGCGAACTTGATGCATGCAACAAATGCTGGAACGAACGTCAACGACTGATACCAATGCGTATGATCTTAAGAATATTTTCGCGGTTTCTTTTTGTTGGATAATGGGCGAGTACGTAGCTACAGAGTAACGCATTACCACAGTGGAATGGATTATCCCGCTTAGTCTCGGAGCCCACCCCGGGCAACGCCGATCCCCCTGGACGGCAACCCAATTCTCCTGATGCCATGGACTTCCCTCACCCCTCCTATTCGGAAAATTTGAAAAAAAATCGAGGGAAAATTGGAAAAAGTTGGGGAAATGGACATAAACAGGGGGAATGGTAAAATTGAATGAAAATTGGTAGAACTTGAGGAAAAATTGGTAAAAATTAGATAAAATTTTGAGTTCCAAAAAATTTCAAAAGTTCATTTCCTATTTAACAACTTACACAGAGTGTCTGATCCTCTCCACCCCCGTAGAGGGGAGGTCAAACACGCCCACAGGCGCTCCTATGTAGCATACATGCTCAAGTTCCAACGTCCCAAAATCATAGCAGATGCTTCAGGGAGTCCGTCAGTCTCCCCAAGGTGTGGATCAGACAGTTATGGGATCTTCAAGGGGGATAAATTTTCAAAAAAACTTGGAACTAATCTTTTTTCGAGTGTTTGGCTAATTTTTCCCCGATTTTTGCGTATTTGTCCCCTTTTTCGACAATTCTCTCCGCATTTGTTGCATTTCCCCAATCTTTGCATATGTTCCCTGAATTTTCGACATTTTGCTAATATTTTCCGAGCGCCTTAGGTGCGCTGGAGAGGGGTCGATCCTTGGCGAAGATAATTCCCTTTCTCCCCTATGAGCATCCATGCATATAAAGTTGAAAAATCCGCATAGGATCTGTTTTGTAAACCATATAACATTGACTCCATCACAGGATCCGCGGTTTTCGAAATCATGTAGCGTTGATAAATCTTTTATAGGGTGTACGGTTCACAAACAATATAACCTTTACAAATCGGTCATGTATATTTTACCATTATGCCAATCCGCAATCTTTATATGTGATTGCTTTATGTTCCATACATATTTTTATGAATTTATTACATCGTTAATTCGCCATTAAAGTAACACTTTACGTCTTGAATTAATTTACATTTCGAGTATCAATTTAATACATCGTTAATTCGCCATTGAAGTAACACTTTACGTCTTGAATTAATTTACGTTTCGAGTATCAATAAACAATTATTGGTCGCGGCTTAGTATGGAAAATCAAACGCGCGGTGATGTGATACGTTTACCAACCATTAATAAGCTATTTCGGTGTAATTGCTCCATTCCTAAAGGATCATCGAGCAAACAACAACACGCGTTCAATAGCACAGTATTCGTTGAATTTAGTTAATAGTACAACGCATTCAAACTCAATTAGTTGTTGTCGAACGCATTTAGTTGTTGTCAGAGTTAAACGGTGAATCAAAATAAATAATAACAGGTCATCGTTTTGCTTGATATTGCAACATACGTTTTTGAAGTTAAGCCTTCCACAAACATTTTAAATAAATCAAAATCAAAATAAATAACAACAGGTCACCGTTTCGCTTGATATTGCAACATACGTTTTTGAAGTTAAGCCTTCCACAAACATTTTAAATAAATCAAAATCAAAATAAATAACAACAGGTCACCGTTTTGCTTGATATTGCAACATACGTTTTTGAAGTTAAGCCTTCCACAAACATTTTAAATAAATCAAAATCAAAATAAATAACAACAGGTCACCGTTTTGCTTGATATTGCAACATACGTTTTTGAAGTTAAGCCTTCCACAAACATTTTAAATAAATCAAAATCAAAATAAATAACAACAGGTCACCGTTTTGCTTGATATTGCAACATACGTTTTTGAAGTTAAGCCTTCCACAAACATTTTAAATAAATCAAAATCAAAATCAAAATAAATAACAACAGGTCACCGTTTTGCTTGATATTGCAACATACGTTTTGAAGTTAAGCCCTCCACAAACATTTTAAATAAATCAAAATCAAAATAAATAACAACAGGTCAACGTTTTGCTTGATATTGGAACATACGTTTTTGAAGTTAAGCCGTCCACAAACATTTTAAATAAATCAAAATCAAAATAAATAACAACAGGTCACCGTTTGCTTGATATTGCAACATACGTTTTTGAAGTTAAGCCTTTCACAAACATTTTAAATAAATCAAAATCAAAATCAAAATAAATAACAACAGGTCACCGTTTTGCTTGATATTGCAACATACGTTTTGAAGTTAAGCCCTCCACAAACATTTTAAATAAATCAATATCAAAATAAATAACAACAGGTCACCGTTTTGCTTGATATTGGAACATACGTTTTTGAAGTTAAGCCTTCCACAAACATTTTAAATAAATCAAAATCAAAATAAATAACAACAGGTCACCGTTTTGCTTGATATTGCAACATACGTTTTTGAAGTTAAGCCTTCCACAAACATTTTAAATAAATCAAAATCAAAATAAATAACAACAGGTCACCGTTTTGCTTGATATTGCAACATAAGTTTTTGAAGTTAAGCCTTCCACAAACATTTTAAATAAATCAAAATCAAAATAAATAACAACAGGTCACCGTTTTGCTTGATATTGCAACATACGTTTTTGAAGTTAAGCCTTCCACAAACATTTTAAATAAATCAAAATCAAAATAAATAACAACAGGTCATCGTTTTGCTTGATATTGCAACATACGTTTTTGAAGTTAAGCCTTCCACAAACATTTTAAATAAATCAAAATCAAAATCAAAATAAATAACAACAGGTCACCGTTTTGCTTGATATTGCAACATACGTTTTGAAGTTAAGCCCTCCACAAACATTTTAAATAAATCAAAATCAAAATAAATAACAACAGGTCACCGTTTTATTGATATTGGAACATACGTTTTTGAAGTTAAGCCGTCCACAAACATTTTAAATAAATCAAAATCAAAATCAAAATAAATAACAACAGGTCACCGTTTGCTTGATATTGCAACATACGTTTTTGAAGTTAAGCCTTTCACAAACATTTTAAATAAATCAAAATCAAAATCAAAATAAATAACAACAGGTCACCGTTTTGCTTGATATTGCAACATACGTTTTGAAGTTAAGCCCTCCACAAACATTTTAAATAAATCAAAATCAAAATAAATAACAACAGGTCACCGTTTTGCTTGATATTGGAACATACGTTTTTGAAGTTAAGCCTTCCACAAACATTTTAAATAAATCAAAATCAAAATAAATAACAACAGGTCACCGTTTTGCTTGATATTGCAACATACGTTTTTGAAGTTAAGCCTTCCACAAACATTTTAAATAAATCAAAATCAAAATAAATAACAACAGGTCACCGTTTTGCTTGATATTGCAACATACGTTTTTGAAGTTAAGCCTTCCACAAACATTTTAAATAAATCAAAATCAAAATCAAAATAAATAACAACAGGTCACCGTTTGCTTGATATTGCAACATACGTTTTTGAAGTTAAGCCTTCCACAAACATTTTAAATAAATCAAAATCAAAATAAATAACAACAGGTCACCGTTTTGCTTGATATTGCAACATACGTTTTTGAAGTTAAGCCTTCCACAAACATTTTAAATAAATCAAAATCAAAATAAATAACAACAGGTCACCGTTTTGCTTGATATTGCAACATACGTTTTTGAAGTTAAGCCTTCCACAAACATTTTAAATAAATCAAAATCAAAATAAATAACAACAGGTCACCGTTTTGCTTGATATTGCAACATACGTTTTTGAAGTTAGCCTTCCACAAACATTTTAAATAAATCAAAATCAAAATAAATAACAACAGGTCACCGTTTTGCTTGATATTGCAACATACGTTTTTGAAGTTAAGCCTTCCACAAACATTTTAAATAAATCAAAATCAAAATCAAAATAAATAACAACAGGTCACCGTTTTGCTTGATATTGCAACATACGTTTTTGAAGTTAAGCCCTCCACAAACATTTTAAATAAATCAAAATCAAAATCAAAATAAATAACAACAGGTCACCGTTTTGCTTGATATTGGAACATACGTTTTTGAAGTTAAGCCGTCCACAAACATTTTAAATAAATCAAAATAAATAACAATAGGTCACCGTTTGCTTGATATTGCAACATACGTTTTTGAAGTTAAGCCTTCCACAAACATTTTAAATAAATCAAAATCAAAATCAAAATAAATAACAACAGGTCACCGTTTTGCTTGATATTGCAACATACGTCTTTGAAGTTAAGCCTTCCACAAACATTTTAAATAAATCAAAATCAAAATCAAAATAAATAACAACAGGTCACCGTTTTGCTTGATATTGCAACATACGTTTTTGAAGTTAAGCCTTCCACAAACATTTTAAATAAATCAAAATCAAAATCAAAATAAATAACAACAGGTCACCGTTTTGTTTTGATATTGCAACATACGTTTTTGAAGTTAAGCCGTCCACAAACGTTGCAGTCTATAGGGTCTTAGTGCCTACATCAGC